>JACRUU010000005.1:4152581-4245081 GCA_030449085.1 Kryptopterus vitreolus | reverse complement strand
ACCACACCACCACCACCAAGCTGCCACTAGTGGGCCCTTGACCCTCAGTTGCTCAGAACTGTTGTGCCGCAACTGTGGTGAGGATTAGGAATCCTTAAGAATGTCGTTTTTTATTTAAATGTCACACATTTGGATAAATTTTGGGGAGGGGGAGGGGCACAGTCCTGGCTCGAGTACAAGTCACAATTATGTAATACTGCGTTATAAATGAGATCATACACAAACTGTATATCAAATATTGCATCGTTTGTCTCTCTTTATTTGACGTGGATATCCGAAATATAAAAAATTCTACAGGTTTACTTTGTTCTGATAACATCAGATTGTTCTGATGTAAGAGTGGCTCACCCCAGACAACATGCAGGCTGTGTGGTTGTGAAGAACTGTGCAGTGAAGGTTTTCCTGGCCTGCCTGGTTGCTCTGCCAGGGTTCTGTATTCCACTTCTGTACTAGACACATTGCGACCCTCGGGGCCAGCGACAGACACCTATTAAAACATGATGAACCACTAGAATTATTCCCCACGACGGGCTCTCAGAGATATTTGCATATGTGCGTGTGTTTGTCTGCTCTTCACATGCTAGTATTTTTTTTTATATATATTTTCTCGAACAGGTCAAAAAGAAGTCTTCCTGGACTGTAAAAATGTCTCTTTGCTGAATTTTAATGTGTAAAATTCCATGTGTAATTATAGACTGTACTGATTGGGCTTTATGTATATTGGAGGAGAGGGGTGGGGGGGTGGGGGGATTCTTGTCGTTTTGATAAAATGTATTCATGACTTCTAAATGGATGTTATAGCTAAATTAATAAATAAATAACAAAAAAACATTTTGATGAATAGTTAATTATATAGGTTTTTTTTTTCTTTTCCTCCATGACGCAATGACATTAGACAGGTTTGCCCAGACAGCCATGTGGCAAACATACGTTTTCATACACTGTAGATTGGTGCTATTGCATGTGTGTATGTATTTACTTGAGAACAGCGATTTGCCCAGTATGAACAGAATTAACCCGGTTTCTCGGGCTGTGTTCGACTCCATTGAGAACACAGTTCAACCCGAATACAATCCAACTGCAGGAAATTAATCAAACGTGCTGGATATTTTAGGTTGTGGGGCAGCGTTTTGTCATGTGACCTGCTAAAATAAAACAGCAAACTGAGCCAGAGGATGTAGCTGGAGCTCAGCAGAAGGAAGCTGTGTAGGTTTTGTGTGTGTGTGTGTGTGTGTGTGTGTGCGCGCGAGGTGTATTGTTTTAAAATTGTTTAAAAAGTTATATTTACAACATTTTTAAATACCTATTAGTCAACTTTTCATAATTTTCCCTTTCCTGGTGTTAACATAGTTGTACAGAATTTAACAGATAGAAAACAGTTCTCAAGTTGAACTTGTCTAATAGACAAACAAAAAAACAAACAAAAAAATAAATAAATACATCACTCACTTTAAATCGGTAAGACGTGTATCGCCTGAGCTCCTTCACTATACAGGACTGCTCCGCCCCTCTATGATGCGGCTGAAAGCCACACCCCTGTACATAAAACAAAAAAATAACATGATTATGTGTGTGTGTGTGGGGGGGGGTTACTTAGGAAAACAGAAAATAAAGTGTTGACTGTTTTTTAACCTTTAGCATGCCAATGTGGTCGAGCAGGACTGGTAAACAGACATATGTGAGAAAAAAGTAGGACGAACGCACAAACAGCCTCAAACATCTGTATGTGATTAGGCACACTGCACCGTGTTCACAACGTACACTGCAGATGTGTGAGTCTGGTTTACGCATTTGAGTAACTACAGCTAAACACTACACTGCAGCTGTTCTTGTCATCTATCACACTCACACTCACACACACACACACACACGGTCCAATTGGGGTGAACAGAACAGAAGGATGGTCTGATGAACAGAAGAAACATTAGGTGACTAGTTAAGGAGATGCTTATAAACGCATTATAGAGGACAAAGGGAATATAATGCTAGCACGAGCGATGAGTGGGTTTTCTTGCAAAACATAAGCCAACACCCTGCAAGTCTTCCACAAAAAAAAAAAAAAAGGCTGTGTGTAATGACGTGTTTTTCCTGTGAACGGGTCGGGAGATTTGGAGTTTTTTTTTTTAAATGATAGATGTTAATGTTGCTCTACAGGACGGTGATTGTTTTTTTCCGTTAATTACCAAACCTTAAATGATACTTGATAAAGCTCGTTAACCTCATTCTTTGGTTTGTTTAGAAACTGTTTATGGGTCGTTCGAGAAACAGGTGTGCTTATACTGGAATTACAGAGACTAAGTGCAGACAGGTTCGACTCCTAATTGGCACCTAATTGGGAGATTTCACAGCATTTTCGTTCATTTTTCCTCAATTTGACATTGTATCAGGTTATATTTCATAAACACAAGGAAACACGATTGGGTGCCAGTGTCTCCAGTGGAAATAGAATAGAACAACCTTTACTTGTCACAGTGAAAGTCTTTCTTTGTATATCCCAGCTTGGGGTCGGAGCTTAGGGCCATCGTAAGCGTAAAGCCTTGCTCAAGAACCCGAGAGTGGCATCTTGGCGATACTGGGGTTCGATCCCATGATCAGCAGCCCAGGGTCTGAGCTTCACCACTCTCTCAGCACACTTACCGATCCGGTCTCTTCCATCTCCAGAGTGTAAAGGAGTGTTTCTCGGCTGGCGGTCCCACAGGCGGAGCTCCATTCTAGCCTCAGCCATGTTACGCCAGCCTCGGCCAGACGCGGTGGAGGAGGAGGAACAGGAGGAGACGCGATACAGCTGCCGGTGCAACAACGCAGAACCGCACTGAAGGCACTGGAACGAGAAGATACACGATCGCGATACACGAGGAGATTGTTCAGTAAATGAAAAAAAAATTACATCTAACTTCACGCATGCATTCAGCACCGTATCCTATCCTCTGCATATTAATGCCTATGATACGATATAGAAACATTTCATTCATTTCTATGAGATGTCTGTTGAGAAATAATATACTTACCTCATTCCTACATCGTTTTTAGCAGCAAGTCTGAAGGCATATTTTGTCGAAGGCATGAGGTGCACAACTTTGTACTGCTTGGCAAGGCCACTGTAAATCTCCTTAAATGCACTTTGTTTTCCCTGCTAAGTAAATAAAATGCACATTCATACATACAACGCTGTTATTTGAATGGAAATGGAGATTGGTGCTTAATTGGGGTCCAATCCTTACCTCGTGGTATTCCAAGCAAAAACCGGTGATTTTTGAGCCATTGTCGTTGGGTGACTGAAATAGACAATAATAAAGAAATCGATTAATGGCGGTTACATTAAAACTAAGTCATAGATGTGTTTGGAAAAAAAAAGAACATGTACAAATAAAAGGACCTACTCTCCACTGAAGACTTATGGAGCTCTCGGTGTACTGAATTACTTGAGGGACTGCAGGAGTGTCTGGGACGCTGCACAGTGTAGTGAAAGTTACACTTTCTGATGGGGCTCCTTTCATTGACCTACACGCCACACACACCCTTTCACACACAGACACAGCATCAGTATACAGTATAGTGTCAAGGCCTTAATACGTGCATTTATGAGTTTTAGCAGAAAACATGGTCATTTTCTAAAGTGGAATACGAGTTATACAAGCAGAAACTTTAAAGCACATATAGCACATCTATCCATCAATCTATCAATCGATCGTTATGTACACAGTATATAATATAAAATAATATAAGGCCTTTTAACGAGCTTTCATTATGGATCAAATTCTGATTACTGGTATTGCACATAATTAAATAATGAATATGTAAAACATTTTAAGATGTTATTTAATCTAATGTAGATTTTTTTTGTTATGGTTAATTGCAAAAATTCCAATGTTGTCAAATACATGAAATTATAATACAAAAGAAAGTCACAGCTTTATGTTTGGATTCTTTTAAAAGACCTTGCTTGAAGGAACTGTTACACGCACTAAATTACCACCCTCGTGGGTGTGGGATTTCCTGTTAATGCTGGGTCACGTTTCTGATTGTTGATTCCGAGGGTAAAATGTCACTCTTTGGGCCACAGTTATGGAGTTTTGATAACACTATAGTGATTCACCTTGAGTTTAAATAAAATTAAAAAAAAATCTAGTTTACATGTAACCGGTAGTGAGTGAACGATTGGGTTTCGACCGCCCACTTAACTCAAAACACATCTCTGACACTCCCATCAAATTGATAAGAATAAATGATATGTATTGTGTGTGTGTCTCACCTGGCATAATAGTGTGTAGCAGGTCTGAGTTCTCCCAAAGTACATGTAGTGTCTTTCCCTCTGGAAGAACATTCAACTTTATAAAGCATGCAAGGAATGTGCACAGAAGCAGTCAAAAGATCAAAGATGTTTAACAAAGGCTTAGGCCATATTCCTGCTATGAGGATACAATGATATGATTAAAATGAAGGCATATTGCAGTAGTGAAATAAAGTACTTTTTTTTGTATTTGTTGTGCATCAGCACAGATCAGCAGGTAGATTTAAAGACGAGGAGACTTCTAGTTTGGGTTTCATTTTAATTTTAACGATTCCGATTCTTATCGATTCCAACCGCTGAACCGGCCGCAGATGCCAGTCATGCTGGTCGTGACAACTTGCTTGCAACATATTAGTTTATTACAATAATTACATTTATCTATGTTTTTGCTTTCCACAAAACACTCTTTTGAGAGCTAGCCGAGGTCCATCTTGTAAACTGATGTTTAGATTACCACATAAGGTCCTGGATGATTGGACAAGCGGAAGGTCCTGGCAGGGATGCACCAAGGAATCGATAAGAGGAATCGAAATTTTAATCTTATAACAAGTATCTGTTTGTTAATCTGAAATATCCGATTCCCAAATCCAGTTTTGATTTCCGACCTTACATCCTACTCTGATATCCACCGTGTTCCTGTCATTTTTTTTTGGCAACGGGTGGAAAATTTTTGCGCCCTGTCTGTGATGTTTCCGCCAGGAGCAATGCAAGCACATTTTAAACCACTCTGTCGGCGTAGATTAATAAAAGCGTATTCTTGATTGCTAAACACTAATCACCAAACATATACAGCAACAACTAATGAATGAATAAATAAATAAGTAAATAAATAAAGAGGCTTAGCTAGGGTATGAGGACGTCCCCGTAGGCCGTTACAATGAAACATGTAAATGTGGATCTTTTGGTAAGGTGGATTTTCCAACCTTACAAATGCTTGTATATCTAAATCAATGCCGATCCCCCACTTACTGGTACATGAGTTTGAAATCGCCCTCTGTGCCACTCTGGGACAAGGCCAGCTCGTAGCTGAGCGGCAGTGAAGGGTGCGAGTGTAAGCGCGCCTCTGCTTCTGACAGTATAGGGAGGGGAGACCGCCAGGAGAGAACTGCAGAGTGTGACGTGACACTGCCAACCTGATAGAGAGAGAGAGAGGGAGAGGGGATGTGGAATTATAATAGAATTATTGCACGTTAAAACCAACTGTAGGCTGTTATCACCGACATAAAACACTCACTGCTGGTTTGCATACAGAAGATAGCAGCTCCTGCACTCGCCTCATTTCCTCTTCCGGATCTGCAGCTGTAACAGTTCCAGTAGGCAAAATGTCATCTTAGTGTGTGTGTATTTTTTTTATTTTATTTTTTACACAATAAAATCAAAGCTATTTGCATGCAACATAGTTTACACACAAAAAAACCTGTTTGCGTGTTTGGATACCCTACCGCTGGAAGATGTGTGCGTGTGATATAGGTCATGTGACCCTGACTAATATTTGTAGTCCTGCATCATATTTCCAAACGCTGCTTTTTGTGGGTATTTTTATTTCGAGTTGCCCCCGAGCCCATGATCACGTCACTGATACTGTGATTCGGTACATAACATTACACTGGTGTGACATGCAGTGCTGAAACATACACACATACATACATACACACAGTGCAAAAGTTTGTTTACTGTCCTGTCCATGAAGAATAATGAGACAGTTTACGACTGTGATCTTTTGTTTGTCTAATGTTTCAAGGTGATTGAGATCCAGATTAGGGATGTCAAACGATTAAATAAATTTAATCGTGATTAATCGCACTTTAATCACGTGTCGCACTTTAATTGCATGTTTTCAATGTAGCATAAATGAATACTTTTCATGTTTCTAATACTCTAACTGTAACAGATTGTTATAATTGTATACATTTCTCTCAAAATCTCCCCCTTTAACAAAACTAGTCATTATTTATTATATATTTTACTCTGGAAACCACTGTTTTCATTGTAAAATATGGTACCCCTTTAAAAATTCTGTTTGGTTGATTTCCATGTAAAAGGGTGATACGTTTAGGTTATACGGAAGCGCAAAAGAAAAACAAGCTTCCGTAATACGGATTTGGGAATGCGATGCACTTCCGTAAGGTTCCATACACTAAATTAGTGAGGCGCTCATACCTGTTGTGAATGCGCAGCTAGTGGGCGAATTTCGGGGAAATTTAGGAAGTTTCTTTATTCATGTGTTCTTTGTCATCCGGGTTTCGTTCACCAATACAACCGAAATTGAGCTAATAAAACGAGTGCAGTTAAAGTGAATTTGCGTTAAAGAGTTAATAACGTGTTAACTTTGAATGTATGATTTTTTTCCCCTTTCTGGTGTTGTTTGAGCGAGTCGGTTCCCAAGAGAGCCTCCAAATGTTGGTCTTGGCTGATAGAAATATCGTCCGCTGTGTGCTGTTTAACATTGTAGCTCATCCACCTCAGGGTTTCAATTTTTGTGTACACCGAGTATCTTCCTAAATCTTCCAACAAGTGAATATTTGAGTCAATCTATTCTTTCTGTTACCGTGAGCCATTTTCTGACCTCTCTTATCAGCAATGCATTTCCACCCACAGATCTATTGCTCGCTCAGGTTTTTCTAGAGGCACTTGTGTGTGAAAATCCCAGGAGATGTGTAGTCTCTGAAATACTCAAATACCCTAAATGATAGCAACACACATGTTGTGTTTAAAATACACAGAGATGACACTTACCCCCTCACCCCGTACAGATGCATGATATAAACATCTCTTGGCTATGTGTACATGCATTATGCTTCTACTAGTCACATGATCGGCTGGTATACATGTGCACTTATTACAGTGAACTGAGTGCATGTGTGTGTGTGTGTGTGTGTGTGTGTGTGTGTGTGTGTGTGTGTGTGTGTGAGAGAGAGAGAGAGCAAACAATTCACCTTTAACCTCATAGTCGCTCTGAGGTGAGCCTCGGTTGCGGACTGAGTGTTTGAGACGTGGCGGAGTCGGAGACGCGGCCATGCCGGTGCGGACTTTGCCGTGTCCGTTGTGGGCGAGCGGCATGCCGTTGGTGGCACCCAGATGGGCGCCTTTTAGCCTGCGCTGGAGCTGCTCCTGCATCTTCGCCGCACGTTCTTCACGGATGGGCACCGACACATGGTGGCACATCAAGTCTGGGAGCATACAGAAAGTCTCAGGGATGACCACATGTCAAATGTAGAACTTGTAGCATGTAAAAGTCCTAGTTTGCTACCCAGCTGCCCTAGAAACCAAAGTGGCTAATGACAGGTGTTACGCTCTTATAGAGATACTGAAAAATTTTTAGATAAAAATTCAACTTATTATTGCTAAGTATTACAACCCAGTCCCTATCACTGACAAGTGACAAGTCCAATGAGCGTAACTGTCCATTAGGAAACTATGAAGAAGAAGAATAGCCTTTATCTCTCTCATACATTACAGCACACTTAATCATTTCTTCACATATCCCAGCTTGTTTTTGGAAGCTGGCACTGAAGCGTAGGGTCAGCCATTATACGGCGCCCCCTGGAAAACAGAGGGTTAACGGTCTTGCTCAAGGACCCAAGGACGGGAGCTTGGCGATGCCGGGGGTCGAACCCCGACCGCCCCGATCACACCCCTCCCCATGAATACTAATACAGGTGGTCCTCCACTTATGAAATGGATAGGGACCAGTAAGTCGAAAATTCCTACAATGCATAATAATTCAAATTTTATTTGTTATATATACACATACATACGTAATCGACATGCAGTGACATGTTATTTACCCAAAAAAAAAGAAATAGTGAAGACATTTTAGAATAAATAAATGGAAATGAAAAATACAATTAAATTAACCAGAGAACCCTGAGGCACGGGGAGAACATGCAAACTCCATACACACACGGCTGAGGCGGGAATCGAACCCCCAACCATGGAGGTGTGAGGCGAACGCGTGAGCCACTAAACCGTTGGGGGGTTTCAATTTAGCGGTAATGTATTATGTGTTAGCGGCCAGAACAACCCCTTTAAGAAGGTAGCGGATGTAGGCAAGTCATGTGACAGAGGCAAGAGTGAGTCATAGACAGATGTGGCGGAGAAAAGCCAGTAGTTCTCCAATATAGAACATCAGATAATAAATTCAATAGAAATAATGCCAGTGATGTATTTTTTGGGCAGCCCGGCACCGATTGATCCATGGACCTGTACTGGTGAGCAGCTCGGGGAACCACTGGTTTAAGGGATGTGTTTATATGGCACATGTATACAGGACATACATTACACCCGTAAAAAAAGGGACCACTTGAATTAACGTTTTAGTGAACGAGAAGGTCCATCATTTATTCTTAATTCGACTAGGTGGATGGGTCTGCAGGTGGATGGGGTTGGAGGTGGATGGGTTTGCATTGTGTATTAGGGTGTGTGTGTGTGTGTTTGAGTGTGTGTGTGTGCGCGCGCCGGTGCTCACCCTGCTCAGGGTAGACAGGAAGTGCAGGCAGCTGGTGAATGTAGTGAGGAGAGAGTTCGGTGGGGTAGAAGTGCGGGTGGTGCAGCATGGCCGGCTGTGGTGGGGTGTACAGAGGGAGTTGTGGCGGTACTGGGGGTAAAGCGGGATGAAAGTCCATGGTATGAGGCAGAACCAGCACCTTCCACATGCCGTTTTCCTCCACCACCTGTAGGGGACACACGAGACCACAAAAAAAAAAAAAAAAAACCACACAACAACCCCCCTGTTATTAGTCCCCAAGAACTACTTCCGTATGTCTGTTCATTTAAAATAGCATATTAAGGCATAATAAAGCTTGATAAGGATACCTGAGATATGTAACCTGGAGGCACAAGAATAGGAGGCACGGTGCCATTAGGGGACACCATGGGCACCTGTGCTGGACCTGAACATACATGGAGAGAGAGAGAGAGAGAGAGAGAGAGAGAGAGAGAGAGAGAGAGAGAGACAGTTACACGCTACCAACTAAAAACCTGAATGTCTGCGCATTTGAGTAGCATTTACCTGTAATGCACTGAATCTGGCCATCGTCTGTGCGTACAGTAAACGCCTCTCCTGGATTGACCTGCACCACGACCATCTGGAAAAACGCAAACAGAAAAAAAAAAAAAAAAAAAAAAGGACAATCTTCAAAAATACCTACAGCCCCGGTATGTTTGTTTATCTTTACTGCCGAACAAAACACGCCCTGCTACTGTGTTCCGAAACGAAGAGTTGCATCAGCTTTGTGATTTACGCGGTGGTTACTTTTGATGTGTTCTAACTACAGTCGTTTTGTGCGTTTAAGTGCTGGGCAGTGGATTATGATTATGGCATCAAAAATATTCTTTTTTTTTTCCTTCTCCATCGTCGTCTGCAAACCTGAACCCTTTATTTAAAGTGGGTTCGAGACGAGAGCATCTCTAAAATCGCAGCGGTTTTGCTGGTTTGTGGCAAATTCTTTTGCAGAAATGCATTTTAATTAAAGTCTTCAGAAGTCCAAAATAATAAATAAATAAATAAATAAATCAAATTTGCATTTGGTGTTTGAATGCAAGCTGAGAATATTTCCCAAAAAAAACACCAATTATTATTATTACCACCAATGTTAATGTAACCAGTTCTACTAGCCGATATTCACTTTTATCCGAATGCTTCCCGTACGAGGTTTGGCTTGGTGAAAACACTCGTCCACACACACTTCGAGACCATGGGTTTGTTTCCCCTTGCCTGCAGTGTGTGTGCGCGGGCGCGCGCGAGCACAAAGCCTCGGCCCCATTGGGGGAAACTACGCCTCCATGGGAAATGTACACGAGCCTGGATGTTGCATCAGTCTCTGCACACACGCACTCGACGCTGCGCCGACCCAGAGACCATCGCAAACATGTGACAAATAAATATCAATGACCCCAAAAAAAAAAAAAGAACCCACATTTCTGTTTACAAAAGTCCATGCACAAACAGTTTATGTACAATTGCTTGTGGAATGCATGAGAGAGAGAGAGAGAGAGAGAGAGAGAGAGAGAGGGGGCGAGAGAAAAGATAAGTAAATGGAATGAAAAGGGAGAGAAAGAGAATGGGGGAGGAAGCGGACTGGGCCAGTATGTGAGGAATGCAGGATACAGACGATGGAAGAGGGGCAGAGGTATGCGTGGAATGCCCCAACCAGACCCCAAAGCCATTGCCATCGCTGGGAGCCAAAACCCAGAGGTGAGAAAGAAGTGGGGGTCGGGGGAAGGGGGGGGTATTTTTGAAAAGAAAAAAGAAAAAGAGGGGGGGGGGGTAACTAGGGTAAAGGAGGTGAAAAGGAAAAATGAAGGCACAGACGTTATCACTGCCTGATTCCTTTTTTTAGACGAAAATCAATTATAAAACTTAGAAGCAGCACTGCTACTAAAGCCGCGCTGACGCTGTTTAATAGCTTTGCATAAATATATTGATGCCTCAAGGTATATTACATACAATAAACAAATCAACAAGCCTGCTTAATATGTATTGATCGTTAATTGTATTTAGGAGGGGAAAAATATTTTGCTCACAAACTGTTGCATTGATTCAGAAAAGTAAAAAAAAAAAAAAAAAAAATGTTATTACATAATCACTAGTTTGTCAGTTTAATATGTATATAGTGATGTCTGTCGTGTTTATTTTTAATTCCATCACTGGTTTTGGGGGAAACAATATTTATTTCCTAACAACAAAGATTCATTGACTTGGTGCTGAAAAACAAACAAACAAACAACCTCTCCCTCTGCTATTAAAATCGTCTCCACTGAGGTAGATCCTCCTGGCTTTGAGGACGGCCTTTCTGTGTGTGTGTGTGTGTGTGTGTGTGTGTGTGTGTGTGCGTCTGTAGTTCTGTGGAAATGGTACAATATGGAAAACAAAGCGAACACTGACAAACGACCCTAGGAGGAATGCGCCGTTTGAGAGTTAACGTAGCTGAAGAGTTCGTGCTACAGTTGGGAAGTATTTGCCGAACCGGAGTGACACCCCCGGCTCGGTCCGATCTCGTACCAAAAACCACAAACGACGTCAAGGAGCTACTCTCCTCTGTGCCAAAACAAAAAAGGAAAAAAAGAAAAAGGAAAGAAAAAACAATCCCACAATGTGTTTGGGCTGAGGAAGCAGTTTTAAAGGCGCAGGGTAAATATTTAGACTCTTTTCCAACTTCGGCGAGAGGACGCAAAATAGGGAGAGACAGTCGATCCTCGACAGGTCTCGTACGAGTGCCGGACCAAAAAAAAAAAGAAAAAAAAAAGTTTGTTCTTGGGGAATTAAGAGTTGTAAATCAGGTACGCAGAAGGAAACTAAAGCCTAAAGCCAAAACTAAAGCCTGTCTGTGTAACGTCTAGTCAAAAAAAAAAAACAACACACACAGCTTCTGGTAAAACTTGCGTGGGAGTGTTGGGAAGTTCAGTCACTGCCTCGGTTGAGTCACATATCCCAGTTACAGAGGCTTAATTAGGATGAATAATCGCATCTCCCTAATGCTTTTCAGCAAAGGTCCTGCTGCGTGCCTCGGATGCACCTTGATTTGCTCAGATACGACTCCACATTGCACTACAACGTTCTGTTAAATGTAAAAGATAAAGCTGAAAAGATAATGTTGTGGTCTTGCTAAACCCCCCTCCCCGTTTCAGAACTGATAGACAGCATGGTGAGACGCAGTGACCTGGATTGTTTGAGGCTAATCTGACGCTGACTCTCAAGGAGATAAAGTTGCTCAAAAGCTGCGTCTCAACCCGAGCTCTCGTCCCTGCTCTTTGTGTGGCCTTTGAGCTCCCAGCAGGCTTTGATCTAGAGGCCAAACGATGGGAAAGCAGGCATGGAATGTGCCCCCCCCCCCCAAAAAAAAGGGGGGTTGGGTGAATGAATAAAAGATTTACCCACACTTTTTCTTCTTGTGGCTATAGAACAGCATGCTTTTTCACATGGGCCACAATTAAAATACGTCTAAAACTTTTATAAAAAAAAAAAATGTGTTATATATATATATATATATATATATATATATCTATATATATATATATATATATATATATATATAATATACTGAATGTATGCAAACAAAACGTATCAATAGTTTGTATATATTCTGCATCTTATATTCTTAATCCGATGTAAAAATGGGTTTAAAATTGGATTTATTTATGTTACGAAGCTATTTTACAGAACTTCTGTACAACAATAAGCGCGGCAGAGCAACGATTGCTTCACACACTGATGAAGAGTAACTGTGAAAAAGAAACACATGCTGAGAAGAGCACACATGCCCCACCCACACACACACACACACACACACACACACACACATACACCCTCCCATCCACCTCCCATCAGCGGAGGCTATCAGGACCGAGTTCCGGATGTGTACACTTCCAGCCCCTTTCGCCCCCCCCCCTTTTTTTTTCGCCTCCTCTTCCTGGAAATTCTGCTGGCAGTGTGGGGCTGTGAGGAATGCAGACACTTCGCTCCTCTCTTCTCTTCTCTCCTCTACTCTCCAGTCTCTCGAATTAGCTTGAATAAACCCAAAAGCCCTTGCATGACCCAGAGAAAGTGTTCAAACAAAATAAAGACTAGCGCGGTGATCCACTTGGGTTAAAAAAAAAACACAACACAAACTGAACAAAATAAACGTGACCCCTAAAGTATGCAAAATAATTATATATAGAAAAAGGTTCTCCACACATATACATACACAATCAGGTGCATCCCATTAACGCACAGGAGATGATAATAATCTGGTTACAACAAAGTAAAGCAATGTTTACGCTGCACAAGTTTCGTCCGAATAACAGCATGCTGCAGTGCACTGTTGATAATATTGGCCGGGAGAGTGATAACGAGTTGACATGAGCCAGACACAGGGGACATGCTCAACAGTAGCCGAATTTAGTGCTGAACAACCTAAACGTCCCCCTCCCCCCCTCCTCCTTTTAATTTAAACGTTTGACGTCACCAATAGCAAATAAATCCCATCATAACAACAAACAAGCGTTATAACACACAAAAATATCCTTAGTGAACTAAACGTGAGTTGATACTCGCTTTATAAAGGTCGTTTTTGTTTTGTAAGAAAAGATTTAATCGTCTTAATCCTTAACTGACACTGACTGAAACCGGAATTTCAGCCGTATTTCTTTCCAAGCGTACAGGAGTGCGGAATAATATTATCATCTGTGCAGTCAGCAACTGCGCCAGTTGTGGAAACTCAGCTGGATGCTGGATTCCTTGAGTGGTTCTGCAGTCAAATGCAGTAAACAGTTACAAAAAAAAAAACATTTCGATATTGTCACGGTAGGGGCCTGGGGGCAGAAACACATGCATTTATAAAGAGCAGGCAGACAAATAAGCAAAAAAAAAAAAAACAACCCGGATTCAGACTCAAAACAGGAAACAAGGCCGAGGTCAAGGTGATATACAAACCATAGTATGGTAGTATTTTTTATTTTAACACACAGTCTAAGAGAAGAATATCGCTACACACAATAAATCGCGCCTTGCCATAGTTAAGCACACACACAAGATGGCCAAACCTGTTTCGGCATGACAAGGCTTCTGTGCAGCGAGTCCCATGAAGACAGTTTTGGAGACCAAGACTGTGGTGGAAGATTCTGAGTGTCCGGCACTTGAACCCCTTCTGAACACCTTTTAACCAATATGAAATGAGCACAACCGCCAACACCCCATCATCATTGATTATTTTATATACATTTAACTCTGGAAATTATTCTTTTAATATTAATTTCTTAATCATTCATTAATTTTGTGTTCAATTTCAATTTACTTTTATAGTTTGTTTTAATTGTAAAATTGGGACGTGGCTCTTTAAGAATTGTTCCGGTTGCATTCCATATAAACTGGTGATACATTTAGGTTTCATCATTCACCAATTAATTCATTTTGTTATATATACATTTCTGTTTTAATCATTCATTAATTTGTTGTTCATTTCAATGTTACTTTTCTAGTGGTTGTTTTAATTGTAAAATATGGGACGTGGCTCCTTTAAGAATTCTGTTCCGGTTGCATTCCATATAAACTGGTGATACATTTAGGTTTCATCATTCACCAACACAACACAGAGTGAAGGCAGCGCTACAATGAATAAAACTTTGGCAGCGCTACAAACAATGAATACAAACTAAAACCCAAGAAGACCCCCCCACCAATCATACACATCTGCCTATCATGAACGGCGAAGTTTCTGCATAACGCTTTTCTGCATTCTGAATGCTATTCGCCGATGCTGGCCCGTGTCGCTGTGACTGACGGGTTATGAAGACTATGCCGAACACAAACCTCCGCCCAGAGGCACGGCCAATTCTGATCATCTTGGCTCCGAGCTACAAAAATGTTACAGGAGTTGTAACATCTCCCGCTGGTCGAGTAGGAGCTTTTCTCTTACGGCTTCTCCTATAAAATCCAATGCTGAAGCTGATTAACATCATAACATACTGTCTTTAGTCACATGACCTGCCCCCTCGCTCACCGTCTCCTGTTAGGAAACGCAGCTCAGCTGTTCACGTTTAAACGGGCAGAACATCCACCACCTTCTCTGCTATTCATGAGTCCGATGTCTGCTGATTTCATCATCGTCTGGTCCCTGCATAGTTTTCGGGTTAGACCTTGCCTGGTGGTATCGGACTGCTGATCATCTCACCCTGTGCCTTTTTATCACTCGGGGTTTGCTTTGGCTTTCAGGACCGTCTGCCTCGGTTCTCCAATAAACCCTGCATTTAGATCCAAATCCGGCCGAAACCTTATAACAATAAGTAGGCATGGATCCTTCACAAGAAACTAAAATCTGTGTAATAATGGAGAGCGCAGTATAAAGCAGATGCACACGGTTTGTCCAAATGGATTACCCTGAGCTCCTTTTTCAGCCGACTGCACGCTAGAACCAAGCCCGTGTCCCGAGCATTAGTTTTTCCAGACCGTCTATTGTGAGCTGAATAAAAACGAGAGAGAGAAAGAGAGAGAGAGAGAGCGCACTCTATCTGATGATCTAGCCTCGTCGTTCTGGGTCACTCACCTGCTGCATGCCGTCTTGGCTGAGCATGTGCGGGTGGAGGGGAATTTCAGCCAACATGGGCGTGGCCTCCAAAAGTGTGAGGTGCTGATCTGTCATCATAGCTGAAGAGAGCGTTCATTGACATCAACTCCTATGAGACGACAAAAAAAAAAAACACACACACAAACACACAAACACACACACACACACACACACACACACACACACACAATCAGGCTTTAGCAGCAGGAGCTAACAGAGGGAAACTGTGACTCCTGAGTATTATACATCCAAGTCATGATATCAGGAGAAACTAACATTACATGCACTAACATGACATTATATATTACAGGGATTTCTCCACGTATAGAGGACATCAGCAAAAACATTTTTCACACTATAACACAGATCATTTAATAGCATTTGTCTGTCACGAGGTTGCGATGGACTTTAGCGATCAAATCATGAACGACAATGAAGACTGGCAGTCTCTGACCAGGCTTCCAAACAAGCTGCAATATGAAGAAACTATTTCACTTTGCTTCTTCCGTTGAGGGTCGCCGCGGATATTAGATTTGGTGCATGTTTTACACTGGAGGCTAGATCTGGGCGATTAATAGTCATTATCCATTAATTCAAGATTATCGATTATTTACGATTTCACCTTGGTTTGGCACAGCGAGCTTCCGTAGGTCTCCGCCTCCTGGCCCCGCGTTACACTTATCGTCAGTCGTATGGAAATGATTCGAGTTTGAAACTTTAGACATTCAACTTTGTCTAAAGTTTGTAGCGACTAAAGGCTAATTTATTCCAGCACCTCAAACAAACCCAATGTTGAATGGGGAGGTGTGTGTGTGTGTGTGTGTGGCGCTGCGAGATAAACATGACAGCGGCAAACCCCAAAACACCGACTACAACAGGTAAAAATAGCAGGACACATTTTCCCCACTGTATCCAAAATCAAAAAACAAAACAGCGATTCAATTTATGACATCACCCAGCTCTACTGGAGGCCCTTCATAACGCAACCCCCACCCCCCCGTGTTTACCAGGGCTGGGTTTGGGTGATCGGCACTGGCTAGTCCAACCCCAATTGCTTGGGCTGACTGAGCAATTCGGGGTTAAGGGTCTTGCTCAAGGGCCCACTAATGGCAGCCCGGCGGTGCTGACATTTCCATCCAAAGTCCAACGCCTTAAGCACTGAGCTACCACCTCCCCTCACTGTGCTGTAATGTATATGTAATAAACAACGGCTATTCTATTCTGTTCAAAGAATTGGATGTTCATGGTATACCTGATGTGGTGCTGGAATACATAATCCCTTGTGAATAGAGGCTTTCAGGATGCCCTGTATATTAGGGCTGTGCAATACACTGGATATTAGAATATTATGGTGATAAAATTAGCACCTCTTTCTTGTCTAATGAGTAACAGCACAAGAAAATTTTGTACGTTGTTAAAATAAAAGCCAGATCATTTTTTAAATGTAAGGTTTTGCAGTAAACATTCCGTTTGTACTCTGGAACAGTCGATTTTTTTTTGTTTATTTCACGGTCTATATAAACATCCCTTAATGCAATTTATTATTATTATTATTATGAAGTTAACATTTTTTCCCCCCTCAGTCATATTTTCCAGTGTGTGTGTGTGTGTGTGTGTGTGTGTGTGTGTGTGTGTGTGTGTGTGTGTGTACTCTTCCCTGTCTGGATGCTGATGTGACAACAGTTTGACAGCTGCCAACTAATTAGAAACTAAGCTGATGAGGCTTATGTCAGCTTGATTCTTCCACAGCGCTAGCATATACGTAAAGTAATTATTATTAACTACTACATTGCTGGAGGAAAAACGGGCAAAAGAAACAGATTTATACACATTTTTGGTGGAATATAATGTTTCTAAAAAGGCCAAAGAGATTATCATCTTGTTTTTTTTTGTTGTTGTTTGCGGGAATTGATTGGCCATCTATAAGCATTAAAATGTGAGAAATAAGCAATATGAAATAGCACTGAGTACCATGATATTCTCCAGACAACAGCAACCTCTCATTAGACTACATGCATTAAAAAGAAGTCTCTTTCAGTCCTTATGCCATGTCTCAGTCTCTTTAAAAGCCATTTTAAACTCGCAATTTTCCACCTTAACAGACGGAGCTGTACAATATTCCACATTGTGATCCGTGTTTGAAACAAGTCTAGCTTTTATTCAGAGATTGAGAAATCTGGAAAATTGACTCTGAAAGCCCCCCCTCCCATATCTGAACATATTTGACCTCTACACAGTCTTCTGCAAAAGTTAAAGCCTTCTGCATGGAAAAAAGGGGGGAAAAAATGGAGAAACTGTAGAGATGTGGTATGATTCTCTTCTTCTCTCTCTCGCTCTAAACTTCATGCTACATTACCCATCTGGAGTCAATAACTCCACGCTCCTCGGTACAAATTCAGCCCAGGCTGTAAACAGGAAACACGGGGGAACACGTGTGATGTGACAGAAAAGTCTGCACCATGCCAGGGCACAAGACGACCTGAGCTTGTCCATAGGCAAGAGCACAGACCACACACACGATTCTCAAGGGTCTAAAACTCAAACTAACCTTCCACCCTATAGGATGATGTGTGAAACAACGAGGTTTCTACACTTATCAGAATCCACTGTTTACTTAACTATACATTTCATTTATTTGTCTTATTCTACATCATATTCTAAAGTAATTACATTACAATGTATTAAGAAGCATATGAGGAATTCAGTTTAATTGGGTCTGCTCTTATACAAAGTAATCAGAAGCAAAATTATGTGATGTGGCCCAACATATAGTTACTGCATTTTTAATAATAAGAAAAAAAAAATGTACAATACATTACTTCCTTATTCACTTACATTACAGCACCTATAAACAGTCCAGTCATCCCCTATCAAAACCTCTCCTAAAGTTAATAGAACATGTGATGCAGTGATATAGATATAGGCATATTTATAATATATATATATATATATATATATATATATATATATATATGATATATATATATATATATATATATATATATATATATATATATATAGATATATATATATATATATATATATATATATATAAAAAAATTCTTCAGAATTGTAGAACGTGGAATTTGCAAAACCTGTAAAGCATTATACAAAATAAACAGTACAATAAACAGCTGCAAATATGTTAGTAATAATATTACAGTTCACTAAACAACTCCAAAAATGAGTATCATTATAATAAAGTAAGTAAACCGAGGTATTACAAAAGGTATCACTTACAGTATTTAAAAGACTCTACAGGTTGTAAAACACACTATCTAGTCTGTTTTTTTTGCAAGTTCAATATACAAAAAACTGTCAGACAGTTGAATAAGGGGGAAAAAAATAACAGGATAGGAAGTCAAAAAGTAAAAAGAATCATTTGTTTTACATATTTTATATATATAATAATAATAATAATTATAGTATAATTATAAATCCTTTTACTTTTTGACTTCCCCTCGTATAACTTACTATGTCTATAATATTTTACATGCCTACATTTGCTCATACTGAGCAGGAATAATAAGTACCATCCAAAACAAAGACTTTGAACAGATCAGTTTGTTTCCTGCATCAATTGAAAAAAATCTGCTTAATGTTGATCATTCATACATGTAAATATATAAAACGGGCCCAGTTTAAATGACTGAAAATGAAACTTTTTTTATATAGCAAAATGTTGCGAAACCAATGAATTACTGTAATACTTGCTGTTGTTATTGTCTCTATTATGTAAACAGGTGCCCTTTATTTTTTGGTGCAGACAAACAGGATTTGTTACATCAAGATTCCTGCACCTACGGAAATGTTTTTCCAAAAAAAAAACCTTACTTATACCTTATATAACCTTATATAAATTTAAAGAAATTGTACACATGGTGTTTGACCAGGATGTGCACTGCTTTTATGTAAAATCAGAGGGGGGGAAAAAAAAATAACATCTCGGTTCATCCTGTGTGCTTCTTTATCATTCTGTTTCTCTCATGCTAGCACAAGCCGATAAGTGTTGGGAGCTCAGTGTGGGATTGTGGGTGAAGAGGGCTGGCAGTGCCAGGCTACCCCTTTAGCCAAGCGCTCCAGTGCCACACAATAACTCTTTGACATTGGTGGCTGCTGGATCCTTCCATTTGCCTCTGTTCAACAGCTGCTCTTGAACGAAGCACCTCATGCTCCGTTCAGTCCTGCATAGATACGCGCCAGTGCTGATTCAGACTCTCACATTACGATATTAGCAACATTCTGGTTTATCAAGAATAATATATAACTTCAAGCAAGCTATTTATATATATATATATATATATATATATATATATACTATATATATATAATAATTAAAAAATTAAAAATAAAAACTTCTGATAAATCTTATCTAAACTTTTTTTTTTACAATAACTGTAAGGTTGGGGAGAAAATATAGTATAAATTAAATATATAATATAATAAAAATCTTTATACGTCTGAAAGCATATATTTTGCAAAAGCATTTACAGATATAATATTTGCAAAACCTGAACTGAAACTCGACTCTGCATACATCAGAGCCTGACCTTACTAATGCTCATGTGGCTATATGGACGGATCCCCACACTCGCGCTACACAATCTAGTTTTAGGAATATAAGAGAGATAAAATTGCAACAATATTTAGAGTAAATCTAGAATAGTACAGAATTTATTTTGCGTTCATCAGTAAACTTGAAATACTTATGCCATATATATTACCACCGGGTCAAGGATGGTAGCCTCAAAATAGTAAAAAAAAAAAAAAAAAAAAAAAAAAGACTTAAAATGTTCTTTTCTAGACTGCACAGTTTGCAAATCTATCCTGAAATTTTTTTTTTTAATTATTACTTACTTAATCAAGTTTTATGATTTAAAAAAAATATAATTTAACTTTTTGCTGCCTTTTCATGCAAGATGAAGTCAAAATAAACCCTTTTCACTGTTGCATAGTGAATTTCATTGTGCAAAAGAAACATTAGACGCCACGTCACTGTCCTGTTCCAGGAAGCGAGTTAAGACTGATCCAGACACATTCTTGATGCTATTGAAGCTGGAGCTGAACTTGATGGAAAAACTTCCCGGTTGCTGCTCTACACAAAGGCCGCTACATTGAAGAAACAGCTAGTCATTGAGCTATAAGAAGAGCTCTGTTGATGGAAATGAGCGTCCATGCAACTCTCTTCAGGGCCACCAGGTCATCCACGATTCGTTTTTGGTGCCTCCGTGGCACCGATTTAGTGGTCATTAACCGTGTAGCCGGAAAAACACACACTAGACCTGTCTGTCTATAGCAGAAATATTGGATATGCTTATCAGCACTGATGTAACAGCCTGAAACTTTGAGGCTCTGAAGCCCTTTCACACAACCAATCAGCCAGCATTTTTAACATTTACAGCATTTGGCAGATGGCCTTTTTGCAGAGCGACAGACAAATATCTCATTCATACAACTGAGCAGCTGGAGTCCAACATCTCAACCACTGAACCACCCCTATCCCTAATTTTCAAATTACCTGCCGACTAATAAAAATGAAAAACTGCAAACCATTTTCAGCTCATGCCAGTTTTGGTGAATCATAAATTTGGAGTCACAGCGAGGGAAGCAGAAAATAAATAAATAAACAAATAAAAAATCCCTCTGTGTGAAAATGCCCTCAGGGCATCCAGCATGAGGTCAGGCTTTCAAAAGGTGTGACACCAGGCACAGGGCATAGAGGAAACCAAACCCCTAATCAGACAAAAGATGCTGTAATGGGAAATCTCGATTTCCCGTGACCACTCCTTTCACCTTCCTTCTACCTTCTCATGTCCAAATTTTATTTTCACCAACATTAGCTGTCCTAAACAATGTCAGTCGATAGGACAGAGAGGCTCAGGGTTATGGTGTGCAATTCAACAACTCGTGATCCAACACACACACATTTTCCCTCGCATCAGACCTGCGAGAGGCCTCACAGATGAGCAAAAACAGGATAACAGGCTACACAGCAACATCCATGTGGGCCTAAATGAACACTGTATGAGCTAATACACCCCTGTAGGTATCAATTCAGCCTGCAAGTGTTCATCGGCAGATGGAAATTTTACTGTGTGAAAAAAAAAAAACAGCACCATGGCTTAGGACTGGTACAACGGCGGAGCAGACTTTACATCTGTAAGAGGAATGATTTATTAACACTTGCACAGATATAATAATAATAATAATAATAATAATAATAATAATATACTCCATTTTACCAGAAATGCTACCGAATTGATATTGCTGACAAATAAATAAATAAATAAAAGGCATCCTATAATGTGTGGAAGATGTTCGAGTCCTACTGTTTTTACAGAGTGCAGAACAAACTGAAACAGGACATTTTACCCGTTGATCCACCAAGAGAATAAAAGTGAAGTGCAGAACCTCTATGTCATAAATGACGGACTTTTAACTACCCAAAGAGGATGTCAAGAAAATCCATGACGCCTTCAACATATATTTAAACACGCGTGTAAAAATGTGGTCTTATAAAAGTTTATAAAGGAAGTTTTGTCTGCCGTTTATCGTAGTGTTAAATAATGTACTAGCCAAGTTGTGTAGCAAAAAATTCAACAACATATAAATAGACAAATAAAAACGGAACAAATGTTTGTTTTCATAAAACACCTTGTATGAGAGAATTGTTTAAAACGACTAAAAAGTAAATATTGGATTGATTGAATGTTTTTTGTTTGTTTGTTTCCAGAACTACCAATTCCTGTAGAAAACTCGCTTTAAGAAAGAGAATGTATTTACTTGGCCAATAAATAAAGCGAATGTCTTTGAAAGCATTCCGATAAATAAAATACACATATCTTAAATAACAAATTACAACGGTGCCACGTACTCGTGTTCAATCGGTCTTACAGCGGCTTTGGCAAAAAAAAAACCGCTCGACGGAAATCTCGCGTGAAAACTCCTCTAACGTTTTCTCAACGTTGTGGAAATGTTGTCTTTTTGTTTTAAGTTGAAGAGAAACCGGTTTCTAGGCAAAGACGATTTTTAAAACGGTTTGTTTCGAGCGGAAGTTGGGGAAAAAACCGTGATGAGGGTCAGTTAATGACGAACAGGGCGTAGTCTACCAGTCGGGGACCGTCAGGAAGGAGTCCCAGTGCGCGAATGGAAATTGGACCGGACCCCGACACGCGTTGCTTCGAAGCAGCGCCGTTTTCACACAAGAGTGATGGGAGGAAATAGTCGTTGCCTACCGCAATAGTGCCGGAACGGAGTCGACATGGACGACGCAGCTCGCATGTGATTATATGGCGCTGAATTGAACCCCCCCCCCTTGCCCCAAAAAATAATAACCCGGACTTTAATCCGTGCCCGAGCTGTCGGTTATTCCGCACGGCTGCTTGTTGGCGTTCATCCCCACCGCGACCTCCACTCAGACTCACACTGGGGACATCTGAGGTGAATTCCCGGAGCTCGCTGCTACATCGCCATCAGCCTCGGCGGGCGCATGCGCAGTGCGAGCGAGCGAAATTCCGTTCGCCTGAACCCGGGTCTTCCCATACAGCAGGGAAGGAAGGGGGGAAAGTCAGAAGCGGAAACGCGGGAGGTCTGAATTTTACACCATTCCCACGGACTTCCTGCTTATTTCGTTCTAATGCCCAATATTCATCCTACTCAGTGCAATATCGATTATTCTATATAACACTTTGCTTTGGAGCAAATTGATTTGGGAGTCTTCATACGTACGCCCTTCATTTTATTTTCATATGGAAGCTTATCAGTATCAACTTTCCGTGTTCATTAATGTTCATTTTTATTATTATTCTCCTTAATATTGTTTTGCATGATGGTTCATAGTTGTCCATGCACATGGGTCAATGGTGTACAATATGAAAAAATGACGCAACCGTACCATATACCCAAACATTACTGATCTAAGTGCATTGCAACTTTACATTTATCTTCCTTATCCGGATAGACTTACAACTGAGAGTTAAGGGCCTTGCTCAAGGACCCTCTAGCATCTTGGTGGCAGTGGTTAGATATGAACCTGCAACCTTCTGGTCCCGAAACCGATGCCTTAACCACTGAGCTACCACCTCCCTAACTTTTGGGATGGTAGTAATTATTTATCTTTTTTTTAAACGTGTCAACTAGTGGTGCGGCTTCAGGGCCAGTAAGAACATCTCTGCTGACCTAAAATCAGAAACACTGACTTACATAATCTCTATTTTTTTGTCCTTGTATTAAGTTGGTGGTGGTAGGTCAGTGGTTAAGGCATTGGACCAGACGATCGCAGGTTCGAATCCCATCAAGCTGCCACTAGTGGGCCCTTGAGCAAGGCCCTTAACCCTGAATTGCTCAGTTGTAAGTCGCTGGATAAGGGATAAGGGATAATTATTCCTAATTGTTTTTTCGATTCAATTCACAGTTTGGAGTTTAATTCCAATCAGATTCTAGCCATCAGACATCACATAGTGCTGTAAGGCTGAACAATATAGGCAACTGGTAGTTTTAAACCCATGCTGCTTGAAGCTGTAAGTTTAACCAATCAGACTGCAGCTTGCTTACTCTGGAGACCCTCGAGAATGGGATGACAATAGCACACTACTAAAAGCTCGCAAACCCTCTTCTGTAGAAAATTGTACTAGGTTAAATATATCCCTTACTAAAGCAAGAAAAGCAATGAAGAAAATTCAACATGTCTTCTTTCAGTGCACCACTAAATATATTTATTTACATTTACAGTATTTGGCAGACGCCCTTATCCAGAGCGACTTACAACTGAGAGTTAAGGGTCTTGCTCAAGTGGCAGCTTGGTGGTGGTAGGATTTGAACCTGCGATATTCCAGTCTAGAACCAATAACCCCTGAGCTCCCACCTTCCTATATTCTTGCTGCATGAGCAGCGTGTCTGTGATCCAGCCCACTGTTTTGCTGTGTTTCGGTGTAATATTGATGATTTCTTTAACTGTGTTGTCATGGTATTAGTATTACCAAGCTGCCCCTGTTGGCCCCTGAACAAGGCTCTAGGGATGCTGTAGCACGGCTTCCTAACATTGCTGGGATATGCAAAGAAAGAATGTCACTGTGCTTTAAAGAACATGTGAAAACTAATAGCGTAATAACGTAGTCTCAGCTTTCTGTATTATTGTACATGCATCATAATTACATTGCATTTGCGAAGACAGTTTCTGAATGACCGCAAAGGTAGGAGATCTGTACCATCCTTTGTCCGAGCTGGGATGTGCAGAAAGACTCGTAAAAAATCCACTCTCTCTTTTAATAACAGACGTGTGAAATGTTCACCCAAGAAATCATCACAAGACATATTGAAGCCAAAAAGCTAAAAGCGTTGACCTGTTCGCTTTATTGAGTCTCTCCATTGTTAGATGGTTATGACAAACACAAAGCTGCTCTACACAAAGTTCCACAACTTTGAAGAAACATAGAAGTTGAAAGACAGAAATATGTGGTAGACGGCAATTATTGTAGGACAACGTTTTAAGAGATTGATGCGGTGGAGAAAAAAAGGAAATATTGAGAGACTGTATGTCTGCTAGGGGAAATTGTTTGAAAGATTAATTGAAAGAGGGGCGTGGCTTGAGTGAATTATTGAGACGAGGGACTGAGGGTTGAAAGGTTTAGACATACAGTAACAGGCTGAAACGTTTCACTGGAGGCCATTTGACATTTTCAGTAACAGGATATCTACGATTGGGATCAACTAAGCTGTAGCATATAAGTTTGGTGCATGTAAAGCTCTTGAAGTGGCATTTAGAAGGTTTGCGTCTCAGAGTAATTATAGAAATAACAATAGAAATGCTAATATTAACAAGCTTGAACAGCAGAACAAATTGCCAAAAAGCACCGCACTTTTAGTTTGTTGTTCACGGCATAACGCAGCATTTCCAGTGTCAACACATTATTCAATGTGACATCTTAAGTGACTACAAATAAACACAACAGTCTCACAATATCTTTGCTATTTAAAGCAGCAGACGAGCTTCTGAAAATTTGATTGAAGCCACATTGTTATAATAGATTTATCACTGTCAGTTATTAGCTCTTACTAAACATTAAAATACACCATGCTGTTTACTCCATTTAAGTGCAAATAGTTATTAATAGCGTACCAGACTAGAAATGTTCTTATATTCCTGAGTATGTCAACGTACCGTTCAAATAGACGTTTTAATGCAGTTGCCATTTCAGCCACAAGAGGTCACCATAATACCATCAGAACTTAAACGCTAACAAGGTGTAGTAATATGAACCTCGTGGAGCTCATCAAAATTGCATACACATCTGAATAACCTCCAAACAACAACAACAACAACAACAAAAAGAATGGAGACATTTGTACCCCTCATTTTCTTTTTACGGACTCCATCCACCCGTTTTTAGTTCCCCAATTATTAGCAACAGAAGAGATTGACCAAAAGGGGGCAGTGTTGGCTTTAAAGCTCCAGCGGCCCCAAGTACATCCTGACCCCGGGTTACGCAGAATTTGGCATATAGTATGTATATCTAGATAAATACGTAGGTGTGCATGGGTTGGTTTGCATGGTCTAATTAAAGGTTGCATATAAATATGTATTTCTGCGTTTACAAAGTACACACACGATGCGTTAATGTTATCATACAGTGCATACATTACAGTATATAAATGTGCAGTATATATAAGCCTTAATTGTATTGAACAAGCAATAATAATACAATTTTAAAAATCAGCTTTAAAAAATTTAAAGCGCCATCCCTTATTCATTGTACAAATGACATGTATTTTGTAAGCAGGAGGCTGTTTAGTTCCTTTATAGTCAATTATATATAAACCTTTTAAACATTTGTTTCTAAATTTTTTTAATATACAGAAAGAGAATGTGCAATTTACTAAGTAGCATTTCCAATAATAATAATAATAATAATAATACTGAACTTTCCTTCACTCATCACGTCCTTCTGGCTGAACCAGTCAGATTCCATTAAGGCACCATTGTGCACAAAGGAATTCCTAAGTATAGTAGTTAAGCTTTCGGCTGGACTGTACATTTGCAATGAATGCATGTTATATTTGATCCTACAAAAGCCGACCAATTCCTGTTTTCTCCAGCCTTGCCCAAGTTAGCTTTGGTTACTAAACCTCTCCAGCTCATTCTGCTGTAACGGACGGGAAGCAGATGGCAAGTTGCGTTTGCGCTTCGCTTTCAGTGAACCCACCGACGTCTTGCGGAACGTGGAGAGCCTGTGGCGGAAGTTCTCGCCTGAGAAAAAATAAAGCATGGGGTCGAAGCACGAGTTGGCGGCAGCCAAGCACAGCGTGATCACCACCGACTTCTGCATGTAATTGACCTCGTCACAGGGGGCGTGTTTCTTCATTTGGAGATGCACGGTGCGCTGCACATGGTAGGGCATGAAGCTGACCAGGAAGGCCAGCATTACAACGATGATCATGCGGATGGCCTTGGTGCGAGTGCTTTGCTGCTTCTTCATTGCATTTGAGTTGCCCAGCAGTGCCCGCACAATGCCAACATAGCAAACCAGGATGACGAGAAAGGGTATGAGGAAACCCACTACCAGTGAGAAGTAATTGAGCACCACCAGCTTATTTAAGGTGCCCGAATTCTCAGGTGGCTCAAAACACTTGGTTTTGTTGGTCTTTTGGTCAATGTACTGACCGGAGAGCAGGAACGGCGAACTAGTGGCACAGATGAACACCCAAATTCCGGCACAGACGACTCGCGCCCGGCGCTCGGTGCCCATGCGCAGGTTCTGCACAGGAAACACAATGGCCAGGAAACGGGTAAAGCTCATGGCCATCATGAAGAAAATGCTGCAGTAGAGGTTTACATAGAGTGCGTACGAGCTGATGCGGCAGAGGAAGTCACCGAGGATCCAGTGGCCCTTTTGCACGTAGTAGAGCACGCGGAAAGGCAGGGTGCACACACACAGCAGGTCCGCCACTGCCAGGTTCAGCATGTACACATGGAAGGCAGAGGACTGGCGGTAGGTCCGGATGAGTACCATCAGCGCAAAGCCGTTACCCACCAGGCCGAAAACCGTGATGATGGAGTAGGCGGTCGAATAGACCTGGTTGCGGAAGTCATCAATCGAGGGGCATGACCCGTTGGTGGTGTTTACCATGTTTCAGGATTCTTGAAGACAAAAATGACAACAGATGCAACTGAGAAGGTTATCTGTTATGCACGTTTCAATCGGAAGCAGTGTACACTTTAGATAAGACAATTCACTTCAAATACACACGAGTAACACATGCAGTAGCCATGCACACGCATCATCCTGAGCTCAGGGGGCGGCCTGTGAGGGGTTTTCTATACACTGAAAGACATGTTGGTAGGTGATGCCAAATGAGTCCTGATCCAATTCACTGTCATTTGTTTGTTAATTTGATTAAAGCCATTTTCACAAAGCAGCGTCACATAAAATTTTCCATTGGTAATTGAGAGTCATTCCTCACCCACAGTGCGAGTCTAACAAGTAAAAAGCTTTTAACCCAAGGTTAAAGGAATGAATTAACTATATGTAGATTATTCATTATAACCATGGCCATATGAAAGCTTGCAATGTTTTATATGGGTCTTCACAATTTTCAATAATAATGAAGATTTTATATACATCTATCTACCTATCTATCTAGTATTTTATATTTAGTAAAAAAGCATTTTTAAACATTATAAAATACTTATCATTTGCACACACACACACACACACACACATCACCACACACACACACACACCACACAACATCTATATCTATATCTATCAATATATATATATATATATATATATATATATCTATAGAGAGAGAGAGAGAGAGAGAGAGAGAGAGAGATGTATATACATTCTATGCATTATTATTGAAAAGTGTGCATATATATATATATATATATATATATATATATATATATATATATATATATATATATATATATATATATATATATATATAAATATATCATATGTATAATTTGCATAGCCATATTACAATACCATTATCCAATACATCAATAAATAAATCATAATCCATTAAACTCTAACTCTGATGAATCTGAAGCAGGATCTGGTTCTTTCTGGTTTTATATATATATATATATATATATATATATATATATCTATATATATATATATATATATATATATATATATATATATACACTACACAGAAGATTTCGGCTATGACTAAGGAAAGTCACTAGTTACTAAAACTTATAATTTTGATTAACGTTTCAATCTCGTACATATTGGACTTGTATGAGAGCATAAACAATGCACATGCATCTGCTTTGCTTCATTTTTCAAAGTGACTGAACAAGAAGTAAACACGTTCTCGCATGTTCCCATCTAAAGGGGGGAAAAATGCTATAAACTTACCCGGGATTTGTATTTTTGAATGGTTGAATCGATTATTAAGCTTTAGTCCAGTTGATCACACAGGATTTACTCCCGGTCAGGCTTGAGCTCGGTCCGCGTGTGTGTGGAATAGATGAGTGTGAGTTAATGACTCGCCGTGTTTGACTCTAGCGTGCGGCGGGCGGGCGAGAGCGCGCCTGCGGCGTCATGCGCGCGCAACCAATGTCAAAGCGTGCCGTACCACATGCTTAGTGCGTGCCTCTGTGTCTGCAGGTTATAACCACAAGTACTCTAACACATCATTTAAAAACATGTTAAAATAACATACAGCGCGCTCGCACGCAAAACTGCGTTTACCTTTCGAATGATTAAATACTTTAATTAAATTGACGTAATATATCCGGGCACTGTACTGACTTTGACGTATAACTGTGCATATTCCTATAGGTTTTGCAGTGCATGCTCATAGGCAACATACATGACTAATGGCAAAATATTCAACTCAAAAAGAAAGAATGAATGCAAAAGAACCAAAGAATGCAAAATAATCCATTCAAAGTGAGAAATAATGACTCCAGTGTTGCTATTGTTTAAAGATACAAACAAGATAAACAAGATTTATGCAAAGATGAAAACATGATAATTATGAATTTGATGTCAAATTAAACACACAGCATACCGATGCACATTTGTTACACCTCAACAACCCCATGAAAAGCTGTAAATCAACACAGATTATTATTATTATTATTGATCATTGCTTGACTCATGATTACTAATAGTTAAAGGTTGCAACTTTTCCATTTTGTCCTTTTTTGGGTGTTATTTTCATTTATAGAATAATTCTTATATTCACTTAGTGGATTTTTTACTCCTTATTAATTTTTACAAATAAAGAATAAACATTTCGCATTTTTTCATTCTTGTTTAACCAAATAGAGTTTTCTATAGCTTTTTAAGAGAATTTCTGATTTGTTCATAGGACATAATGTACTGGATTATTTATTATTTATTTTATTTATTAACGGTGGTTTAATGGTTAGCACGTTCGCCTCACACCGCCAGGATCCGGGTTCGATTCCCGTCTCGGTCATGTGTGTGTGGAGTTTGCATGTTCTCCCCGTGCCTCAGGGGGTTTTTCTCCGGGTTCTCCGGTTTCCCCCCGGTCCAAAAAACATGCATGATAGGTTGATTGGCACCTTGGAAAATTGTCCCTAGTGTATGAATGTGTGTATGAATATGTGTGTGTGTGTGTGCCCTGCTATGGGTTGGCATTCCATCCAGGGTGTATCCTGCCTTAATGCCCATAGACGCCTGAGATAGGCACAGGCTCCCCGTGACCCGAGGGAAGATCGGATAAAGCGGTAGAAGATGAATGAATGAATGATTATTATTGTATTTATTTATTTATTTTTTACCAGAGAATAAAGACTTAGTATGTGTAAAGTGGCAACAGGGACTTCTTGCTCGGACTAGTTATGAAGATATGCATGCAGCTATGGTTTAAAAATGTTCTCATGCAAAATGAAGAACATGCTTGGTTCCAAGCAGGAGCATTGGCTGATTAACCTGTCTTAACCACATTAACTTGCCTTCCAAACAAGAAGTGAAAACGACCAAAAGACAGCCCTTGCGATCGCTTTTTTTCTAGTTAGCTAACTGCGGACAAACCGGCAGGGTCTCTGAGACAGAGCTTTAAACTGCAGAATGGTGGAATAATTATGTGACTATAATCATTAATAATTCAAGCAATTATGTGACTCCTTATGGCATCTAGTTTTATTATGGATTTGCATTATATATTATATATTGCATATATTATTATAGCATATATTATATATATATATATATATATATATATATCTATATATATATATATATATATATATATACATATATACAGTGGTGTGTGAAAAACTATTTGCCCCCTTCCTGACTTTTTATTCTTTTGCATGTTTGTCACACAAAATGTTTCTGATCATCGAACACATTTTAATATTAGTCAAAGATAACACAAGTAAACATAAAATGCAGTTTTTAAATGAATGTTTTTATTATTTAGTGAGAAAAAAAATCCAAACCCACATAGCCCTGTGTGAAAAAGTAATTGCCCCTGCACCTAATAACTGGTTGGGCCACCCTTAGCAGCAATAACTGCAATCAAACGTTTGCGATAACTTGCAACAAGTCTTTTACAGCGCTCTGGAGGAATTTTGGCCCACTCATCTTTGCAGAATTGTTGTAATTCAGCTTTATTTGAGGGTTTTCTAGCATGAACCGCCTTCTTAAGGTCATGCCACAGCATCTCAATGGGATTCAGGTCAGGACTTTGACTAGGCCACTCCAAAGTCTTCATTTTGTTTTTTTTCAGCCATTCAGAGGTGGATTTGCTGGTGTGTTTTGGGTCATTGTCCTGCTGCAGCACCCCAAGATCGCTTTAGCTTGGAGTTGACGAACAGATGGCCGGACATTCTCCTTCAGGATTTTTTGGTAGACATTAGAATTCATGCTTCCATCTATCACAGCAAGCCTTCCAGGTCCTGAAGCAGCAAAACAACCCCAGACCATCACACTACCACCACCATATTTTACTGTTGGTATGATGTTCTTTTTATGAAATGCTGTGTTACTTTTACGCCAGATGTAACGGGACACGCACCTTCCAAAAAGTTCAACTTTTGTCTCGTCAGTCCACAAGATATTTTCCCAAAAGTCTTGGCAGTCATTGAGATGTTTTTTAGCAAAATTAAGACGAGCCTTAATGTTCTTTTTGCTTAATAGTGGTTTGCGTCTTGGAACTCTGCCATGCAGGCCGTTTTTGCCCAGTCTCTTTCTTATGGTGGAGTCGTGAACACTGACCTTAATTGAGGTAAGTGAGGCCTGCAGTTCTTTGGATGTTGCCCTGGGATCTTTTGTGACCTCTCGGATGAGTTGTCTCTGCGCTCTTGGGGTAATTTTGGGCGGCCGGCCACTCCTGGGAAGGTTCACCACTGTTCCATGTTTTTGCCATTTGTGGATAATGGCTCTCACTGTGGTTCGCTGGAGTCCCAAAGCTTTAGAAATGGCTTTATAACCTTTACCAGACTGATGGATCTCAATTACTTTTGTTCTCATTTCTTCCTGAATTTCTTTGGATCTTGGCATGATGTCTAGCTTTTGAGGTGCTTTTGGTCTACTTCTCTGTGTCAGGTAGCTTCTGTTTAAGTGATTTCTTGATTGAAAGGCCTGGGGGTGGCTACAGAAAAACTCAGGTGTGATAAACCACAGTTAAGTTATTTTTTAACAAAGGGGGGGGGGGGGGGGGCAAAGGCAGGCAATCACTTTTTCACACAGGGCTATGTGGGTTTGGATTTTTTTCTCACTAAATAATAAAAACATTCATTTAGAAAACTGCATTTTATGTTTACTTGTGTTATCTTTGACTAATATTAAAATGTGTTCGATGATCAGAAACATTTTGTGTGACAAACATGCAAAAGAATAAAAAAGTCAGGAAGGGGGCAAATAGTTTTTCACACCACTGTACTGTATATATATATATATATATATATATATATATATATATATATATATATATATATATATATATATATATATATATATATATATAGTATATATATAGAGCACTGCTGTGGTGTTTGTAGTGTTGTAACACTCAGAAATGTAGGGAAAATGCTGGTAAATATTTACACAAGACAATGTCAGTCTTTACACAGAAGCAGTCACATAGACAGTCTGTCCAGAGTAAACCAGGATATAAGGATGTTTGTACTTAACACCTGTCCCAATATAAGCTGCAAAACATTGAACAGCAAACTTGGAAGGCTAGGCAAACTTTCGATAATGACTACTTTGAGGGCATCTCTACATGCACGCAGATATTCTTACACAAACCCTATTTGAAACGAATATTTTGCATTTATCCCAAACAATAGTGATCTATTCCTTTTTAGTCCTAGAATCCTTTATCACAGCTGAGTTCAAATGACATTTTTGTTCCAGATGCATCCCAATTGTTTACTGCAAACCACACAACGGTAACAGCATTGTCAGGAGTGGTTTGAAAACCTTTTGTAATAAATTCCCAACTACATGATGGCCCAAAATGCTGATGTCTACTGTAAGGAAGAAGAACTAAAATATAGAGAACCAGGAGAATATTTAAAATAATAATAATAATAATAATAATAATAATAATAATAATAAATATGATTATGAGTAGGTTAATATCCAACATTTGGTTGCTCAACAATAATTCTTTTCAAACTTCAAACCTCCTAGAAAGACCTCATCAAATCAAGGAGGCGAGCAGATACCGTGCTGACTTATACTTGAGAGCATAGTATTATACTATATACTAGTATTATAGTATTATATACATAATACTATATAGTAAATACATAGTATTATACAGTATTATATATACATTATACTATACGACAAATATAGTAAGAAACAATAATCTACAGAATTGCTTAAGTCTTTTAATTTTAGCAAAACAACCAATACATCATTTTTTATACCCCTTATCAAAGTTTACATAGAATGGCTCAGGATTTGTGGTATTTTGGACAATATGTAGTAAATTTACAGGTTCAGGGCAGATATTGTATGCAATAAGAGTAACATCCTAGTGCAAAAAGAGCAATTAAACAAATATTTGTTTTAATATTTGAACAAGATTTAATCTCTTTTTGCAGACCACAGGGAGTCATTAAAGTTCTTACTGATTGTCTCATCGTAGTCTATTAGGTCTCTTCGTGCTTCAGTATCTTGTGATAAGCTTTTTTGTTTTGAATGGCTGATTATTCAGATATAAGTTATGCGTGCCGCAAATAAAAATCCAAAAACCAAAAGTGTAAAAAAGTGTTAAGCCTTTTGTGTAAATTATAGTCCTGCTTTTGATACAAGCTCTTGATTAATAAATCATTAGCACTTCACTTTCTGTAACAGAAAATGTAACCGAATTATTATTCGACCCTCTTTTGAAAAGAGTGAAGCTAGTGTTAGCCTACTACAGTGTTAGCCTACTACAGTGTTAGCCTACTAAATGGTTAGCCTTAAATGTTAGCCTTAAGTGTTAGCCTTAAATGTTAGCCTTACTATTTAAGGCTAACATTAAAGGCTACTGTTAGCCTTAAATGTTAGCCTACTAAAGTGTTAGCCTACTAAAGTGTTAGCCTACTAAAGTGTTAGCCTTAAGTGTTAGCCTACTAAAGTGTTAGCCTTAAATGTTAGCCTACTAAATACAAACCTCTGAGCTAAAGTTCAACCTGGAAAATAAACAAATAAATGAAGTACATTTGGACTATCAGATGGAAAACAATAAGACATCTACGGCCCTTACACCACCTTGCTACACCCCAAAGCTCGAAGCAGAGAACGAGGCCCAATAGTAAAGATGTGAGACAGTTGCTGTCTGACTAATAAAACTATATAGGTTCTCTCAGAAATATACTAAATCAACAACAAAATGACAAACAACATCTCCATTTGTCATTAAAATGTATCAAATATCATTCAGCTTAAATTTATGGTTATTGTAAATTGTTATTGTAATATTATGGTTAAGTTTATTGGTCTATAAATTGGTCTATTAGGCCCTGCTTTATTAAAAAAAAAAAAAAACAGCAAACAAGCCATCCGCTGCAGATGCGGACCCCTCTCTCAAATGGTCACACTGAAAAAACTGAAATCGAAGAAAAGAAATAAAAGCTTATTTCTAGAAAATATGTCTTGTTTTCTTGGTACTTCTTTCGAGCAAAATTTCACTAGAAAGAAGTGATAGATTTAAAGTGCAAGAATAAAGTGAATGCTGAATAGTGCAATGGCATCAGTGGCATCTGGGCCAGAAGATTGTAGGTTCAAATCCCACTGCCACTAATGGTTAAAAAGGTTCAAAGTATTATAATTTATTATCAACTAGATATTAATACTAGTTTCAAGAATTCTTGTCAATTTTGCTTACCCCATTAGGAAGTTTTTTGTGTGCTTAATTTTAGGACATTTTAACTAGATATAAGTGAATAATACTTGTTTTAAGGAGGACATTTTTTGCAGTGATACAGTATGTTTAGTTTTATATGCATAAAAAGAAAAATGCTGTAATTATATAAACACAATATAGGAAAGTATGAGAAATGTGTAATAATTACACAAAAATATGCTTATGTGAAAGTGCCTAGTACTTCTCTGGTTTCTAAATGTAAAGTTTCTAAATGTATACAAGTATTATACTATTATACTATATGTATTATGTATTAATGTATACAAGTATGAACTGAGAAAATTATGTTATGTTACATTAAAAGAAATCTAAAACTGCAAATTTGCAATATTTACCAATAAAATTTATGAGTATGAATTTGATTTACATTCTTGGGTTATTATATAAACAAAGATCAGATGAAATATATAAAATTTTCAGATTAGGTAGGAATAATGATAATAATAATAATATTTTATCTACAGATGTTTTTGTCAATGTCTTTTTTATTTGAAATATTTTTTTTTTCTTTGCTGACAATGTTGAAACTCAGGAGGAGGAATCTACATGTATAAGACATAAGATGCAATGAAAAAATCGTAGTAGAATGTTTAATGATCTCTGTAAAACAAACAAGTATTAGGAGCCCCAAGCATGTGCTTATAGCAAGGCTAAGTGCTCTGATTGTCGATTAATATTGGAATGATCTAGGGGAAAGAGATGCATTAGTGCATGTGCACTTCTGATGAACTTTGTGGAAATTGTTTGGTCCAAATCAAATTACAACTTGGCCTTGAATGTGGAGGAGGATAATTATATTAACGGGGTCAATTAGGTTCTTCTGCTGTTGGTAAAATTCTGAGCAAATATTTTGTATTTGTGTCAAAACAAAGACGCGTCTTTCATTTCATTTTTATTCAGTCATTATTAAAAAATATATAATAAAAAATAAAGAAAGAAAATAAATGATTAATGAGGCCTCTTGTTTGGGAGAGACTGCAAACATGAATAGCGAATGCTGAATGCTTTCATGGTGTGCCCCAATTTGTTTATGTAACATATATACTCTCTAAAATAAATAATTGATTGCGCTGAGCAATATTCCACACTTTCAGGAAGCTCAGGTCAAAAAATAAATTACTGGCCTTGAACATTTATATTAAAATAAGTATCTGGACATAAAAATCATACATACTACAGACTATTATAGACTATTACGACTATTACTTGCACAACCTGAGAGAATACAAAGTATGTGTTGAGGAATAGCTTGTGTCTGGAATAAATATAACAAACAGTATGAAAACAGCATGTTTTTCAAATTAAATAGTAAGATATTAAACAAGGGGCACGGTGAGTTCAAATTCCCGCCTCCACCATGTGTGTGTGTGCAGCATGCATGTTCTCCCCGTGCCTCAGGGTTTTTTTCTCTGGGTTCTCTCGGTTTCCCTCCCTGTCCAAAAACATGCTCGGTAGGTTGATTAGCACCTTGGAAAATTGTCCCTAGTGTGTGAATATGTGTGTAAATATGTGTGAGTGTGTGTGCGATGGGTTGGCATTCCATGCAGGGTGTGTGCTGCCTTGATGCCTGAGATAGGCACAGGTTCGACGTGACCAAAAAGAAGATGGGATATAAGCAGTAGAAGATGAATGAATGAATGAATGAATAAAATTACACACATGTAGTAAAAGGTACTAAAGTAAAAAAAAAACGAATATGGGATGTCACTGAATTTTCTATGGCTTAATCTGTAGTGTTTTGGAATTTGCTTTTGGAATTCATAATTCAAAATGAGTAGCAGGTTGGGATGCTTTATTGATAAAAGACACAAGAGTTAAATGGTAAGACTGGTTCAAGTTTACAGCAAATCAGCAAAAACACCCTTTATAAGCTTGGTGAGCAAAAAAAGCATCTCAGACTGCACATCACACAATTAGAAAGATGGCTACAATCTCAAAAGATCGGGTTTCAGAATGTCTCGGAGTCTACAACATTTTTAGTGTAATTCTCACAATAATGGTGTAGGCTTGGGAGTCTGATTTAATTATTACATCACTTAACTGTTTTAAGTACGTATGGCCTGCAGTTTTTAATGGAAGTCATCGTACAATTTCAATGCCAGTTAGCTTTCGGATATTTCGGATAGAAATAAAATTGGATATATGAGATGAAGTGAAGTCAAGTTGGCTCTATTGTCATTACAGTCATATAGATTGCAGTATATATGATGAGAACGAGACATTATGAGACATTAGATTGTCCAAAACAACAAACACGGTGACACTGTAGCACTGGTCAGTACTTAAAAGGATTGTCCATATGAAAACAAACAATGAATACTGTACTGTACATGGGGACATTTGGTTGGATTTATACATTGGATTAAATAGTCTTTTTGTTCAAACAGATTTATTTATTTATTAATTTTTTTTGCCATTAGGTACGTTTCCATTACGCAAAAAACTTTTTACGGTCACATGAGGTGGGTTTTTTAGATGACGTGAAAAAGGAATAATTTGCAAAACAAATTAACAGAAACAGTTTTTTCGCATTTCCAGGTCACATGATATACGAATAATGGAAGCACACAGACGGAAGGCGGAATGAACTTATTCAGAAAACAAAAAGAGAAGCCGCTCAAATGAGCATCTAGGAAGTTATATATAGTTATATATAGATATAAATAAGCCTGACCATTTTTTTTGAGTGACGTCACTAGAGGACGAGTTTTAGTCGCATGATATGGTTAATGTAAACATCATCATTTCGCGACAGTTTCTTATTCGGAAAGATCGCAAAAGTTTTACATCAATTTGTAATGAAAACAGTGAGAAGTGTGTGTGACGGGTGTGTGTGGTCAGCCAAAATGTTGGTGGCTTCACAGATGCAGTATGTGGTTTAAATCTCGATGATAGAATGGATTATCTAATGATCCTCTGTAGGGTATTTCAGTCTGAGATGGCAGCAGTTCCCAAACCAGGCAGTGATGTAAGCAGTGATGCCTCTGTAGAAGGTTTTGAGGATGTGGCGTGGAAACCATGCATTTGTGAGCTTTCTTAGAGAGTAAAAATGCTGCTGGGCTATTCTTGTTAAAGAGCATGGTATTGAAAGATCAGGTGAGGTAATCCATCATTTGGTGCTTTCCATGATCTCCATGGTGGAGTCGTTGAAATTCAGGTGGAAGTAATTTTGTGTCCTCGTGAAGTCAATAACAATCTCAATAACTTTACACATTATGAGAGTGGGATCTCCTCATCCACCACTAGTGTGTTGGATAATACGACGGCAGCAATAGTGCGCCAGAACGCCCACCACACACCACCTTACTGGTGGAGAGGAGACAGAATAATGAAGCCGAGCAGTAGATATAGGGAAGGCCAGGAGGGCGTGATGGCCAGAGGCCAATGGGCGAAAGAGTAGGGCATGCCTCTACTGTTTTTTGAAAGATCCTGGGATTTTTAATAAACACAGATCTCGGTTTAACGTCTCATAAGAAAGACGGTGCTTTTGTGACATTATAGTGTTCTGTTCACTATACTGGGGTGCTAGGATCCACACAGACCACAGGGTAAGCGCCCCCTGCTGGCCACATTTATATCTCTTCCAGCAGCAACCTAGTTTTCCTAGGAGGTCTCCCGTCCGGGTAGCTTCAGTGGGCAACCAGTTTTGGGCTAAATATGATATATGATATGGCTACTGTTATGTATTTGTATTGAGTGTAGAGGATATACAGCGCATCTGGACATGAGCAATTGCTATCAAAGGCAGGTGATGATGCCCTGTAATTGGTTTGAGGATGTTCCTTGGTGTGTGCACGGTTTGCCTCACAGATGATGAAGGTCACCTTCTATGAATGCACAGTGCGTTTTCATTTATTCACGTCAATGCACTCGATGATGTAGCCAGTCACTGATAATCCTCCAAATCAGCGAAGTTGCCGTTGGTTGTTGCCTACCAGTCAGTGTCTTCAAAACAGTCCTTAAGATGGCCCCTGTTGGCCACATTCGCCATACCAGTGGTCACTCGTGGTCACTGTTCACTCATGGACATAATACACACAATACACTTAATTATGCACACAAGCCACTTTAAATGCCACTCTACTGCACATCTGCATAATTGCACAAACCTGGACATTCTGTACCTTATTGTACAGACAGATTTCTTTTGTTTTTTCTAAAGTCTTATTTTATATTTTATATTTGTATTTTTTTTTTATCTTAATAGTCTTGTTTTAAAGTCAGGGCAGTTGCCTAAGCATTTCACTGCATATTGTACTGTGTATGACTGTGTATGTGACTAATAATTTTTAATTTGAACATTCTCTTTTGCTACGGAATTGGTATTGACCAACTGATGACTGGTCTGTACGCTGGGATCAGAATGACAGAGATATGGTCTGAGTACGCAAGGTCTGGGAATTGGTGTTTGTCTAAACAACAATCCAGTTTATTTTCCGGATTCCGGATTCCGGATGACAGAGACAGAGATAACAGAGATTTCTTTAATGAGTATATTCAAATAAGAGTAGACCCTTTACAGATTTGCATGTTGTATTGCTCTTATTACACGGTTAATCCCCGGGTTTATGCATCATGGTAGATTTTGGTGATTTTATTTGAGCCTTGCTGCATCAGTAAAACAAATATTTACTGAATAAAATTGTGTTTTGGATGAGTTTTTCTCTTTTTTTTGATGTGAGAAAAGAAAGTATGTCATGAATAAATGTATGTTTTATGGAATGCTTAAAATTTCACCTCTTTTATATATATTTATTTACCTTTTTAATAATATAGTGCTTCTAAAATGTGCATTAATGCGTTAATATTGACAGGCCTAACATATAATTTTGTTAAGTTGTTGTTAAGTGGTCAGTTTCAATACATGATTTGATGAAGGAATAATTAATTTTAAAAAAGAGTACAATGTAACTTAAGTTCATTACAATATATGAATCAATTGAATAAAACTCTTGCTTTACATCTGTGTTTACAGGGAGCAGTGAAATAAACACCTTTTTATTCTTGTTAAAGATTGCAGTGACATGAGAAGCCTTATCACATTGTATTTCTTATAAATCACCAAAGCTGCCAAATCACCCGGACGAAAAAAAAGAAATTAAAAAAATGTAAAAGAGAGTACGTAGCTATGTGGAAGAAAATTCTTTTCAGTAAATTCTTGTGTTTTTTTTCTTCTCTCTATTAATGGTCTGAAGAACACAGGTCTCTTTGCACTGAACTAGAGAAACATTCTCAGCAGCCCAATAGCTGAGATATGAAGAGTTGCATGCTGAGTTGCATTTCAAAGCTGTAAGCCCCCGTGCAGCAGTCTCTGCTATGAAAATAGTTTTTCTGATAAGAAAAATGGGGACGCTTGCTTTGACATCAAAAGGTCACCGAGAAAGTTTAGGCAGATGAAAAGTCAGAAGACTGTGATGTGGGTAGAGATATGATATACCTCAGTCATGTAACACGTGTCATGTTGACACAAAGAACAGGGCCACGACCTAGTCGCGAAATCAGATCACCTGTTTTGAACATATAATCTCATATCTTACCGTCTTATCTAGATAGATATAACTGTCTTCAGTTGCATGTTTTTTTATGTGCAAAGAATGTAAATTGGCAGAAAAAGTTGTCATTAAAACCTGTACATAAGTCATCTGCCTTGTTATACACATTTTCATAATTGATATTGCACTTGACCAATGAGTTCATGAGAATTTGAGAGGGGTTAAGTATTAAAATACACTTGTTATCCATTTGGTGAGATCATGATTGTTAAACTACAACAATGTTTTGAGTTAAAAGCCAGGTCGTAAAATAGTTTATAAGCATGGGTCATCTTAGATGTAGATTTTGAGTAAACTAAACCGCTATTAAAATAGTCATTAAGCCATTAAGATTAATGTGGAGTGTATTTGAGTGTCTATTAAATTGTCAAGCTCCTGGTATTGAATAAAAGGTTTTGTATATCGCTTTCTTGACTCTGGTAAGCAGTATAGTGTTATTCTTGATTGTTATCAGTTATACAGTACTTTATTCTGTCATTTAAGAGAAAACCTATATAGGGTCTAGTCATTTTGTTTAGGTTATGTATTTAGAGCATTTGAGTCAAATAAGTTCAAATTGGTCGTTTAGTGTCATGTCCATTATTTGTTTCATGTCTAGGCATTTGCACAATTAAATGCGTTGCTCTTATTTGTGTTCAGAGAATATTGTGGACTTGAGCAGAGTGGAAGCGTTCAACACACTCTGAGTAAAGAGAGTGCTTCTGAGTGCCGCCGAACCCGCCGCCCCGTGCAAGATGGCCCCCGAACCCGCGGCCCCGTGCAAGATTGCCGCCCAATCCCGTGGCCTCGTGCAAGATTTCCCGCTCCGGTCCCGTCCGCTCCGGTCCCGTCTGCTCCGCCCTGGCCCACTGTCCCGCCTGTTCCGCCCTGGCCCACAGTCCCGTCCGTCCCGGTCCCGTCTGCTCTGCCCTGGCCCACTGTCCCGCCTGTTCCGCCCTGGCCCACAGTCCCGTCCGTCCCGGTCCCGCCTGCTCCGCCCTGGTCCCCTGTCCCTCCGACTCCACCTTGGTTCCCAGGGAAGCCGGAACCTCCTGGCCCACCTGACCCGGCCGACTTACCTGGCCCGCCCACCCTCCCCTGTTTATTTTTGGAGCGTCTGGAATCCGCTCCTAGGAGGGGGAGTTATGTCACGGTTCCCTCTCTTTCCTCGCTCCTCCCTGCTCTTTTCCCCACACTCACTACCCTAATTGGCATCAGCTGCTCCTCTATTTCTCTCCCGCTCCCTCTCCTTATATAAGCCCGGTTTTCCCTCCATTCCACATCCAAGTCCCGCGGACGCGATCTCGTTCGCCGCTGTGCCTGCTCTCCTTCCCTGGTCCTTACCTTGGTATGCCTGTTATACACACTGCCATCAGCACATGTTAGCTGTAATTCTTGACCGGAAAAGACGGTAAAAATTTTAGAATTTATACTCTGAAACTCATTCAAGTTCTAAACCGCGCTTGATTCATTATTTTAGGGTCCAATCAACCAACGATTCATGCCCCTGCTTTTACTACATTTAATAATTTAAAAGCTAGCTGTTTGAATATGAACGTGTATCTGCATATCTAAATACACTGACCATATTTTACATGCACATGTTAGTAGCTCATGTTTGTGCCCCTGTACCCGCTTTATCTAATGGATCTTTCCTGTTTTTCCGTGATCAGGGGGATGATAAAATATCTCAGGGAGGAAAGGTGACCATATGTGTGTGTGAGTGTGTGTGTGTGTGTGTGTGTGTGTGTGTGTGTGTGTGTGTGTGTGTGGTGGTGTGTAAATTAAGAGAAATAAAAATGAACAGAATTACCCTGATCCCGTGGCTTCTCAAATTTTCCTCAGATACACGAACCAACAGTGAAGAACAGCAAACCAGAAAGTAGTTCTACATTGAGGCTACAATATCAGACAATATCCCTTCCTATTAGCCAGGAACAGAAATCTGAGACCAGGAATTTTTTAAATCCATAAACCAGGTAGCCTGATTCCAATAAAAAAATGTGGTCTCTTCTTCTGATATGGGGAAAAATATGTATGAACTTGATAGGTTGCCAGTCAGCCTCATACATTGTTTTTTAAAAAGTTGCATTGCTTTTTTTTCATCCTTTCTCTGTTAGTGTGCTTGTGTGAGTGAATGTGTTGTTTCTGATTCTAATTCCCATTTGTTAAAGGATGTGGTTTCTGTTTTATGCTGATTGTTTACCTTCTAATCAAGATGAAGACATCTTTAAATTCAGTTTAACAAATTCATATTACGAATGTGGATGACATGGTTTTAGCACTGTATATTTGTTTTTTATTTATTTATGTCAGATTATCAGGCTGCAGCATCTACATACTGTATATAGATTATAGCATTAAAAACCCATTTCCTTTTTACTTCTGTGTAATTGCGTACACATACCACGTACTGCATATATCTGAGACCACATAAATATGTTTATGGCAGGATGTGTTGCGTTTTTCATGATCTAGGTGCACGTTCACGCTTTACTTGAGCAGAGGCTATTATATACGCACACTGAATCCTTGACCTAGATTTGAGGAAGAACAAAACCTGAGACTTGACCTACAGTAGACATAACAAGATTACAGAAGCGTCTTTAATTTAGATGGCATAAACATAAAATAACAAAAAAATGCCATTGTTCACAATATCAAATGTCATGTGTATTGTTTTCGAATAGCAATACATCTTTCTAAACCTTTTTTTTTGTCAACAAATCAAATTTTAACTAACAAAAACTCAAGACAAGATATTGACATACAAGCTTCATTTCAGATGTTATAGATTCTATAAAATGTTATAAATGCCAATTGTCACGGCGCGGTCTGACTCTCTCAGTACACCATCCCTGCATTTGCAATCACCCGAGTATTAATCAGCCTCACCTGAAGCCAGTTCCAGACAGCACCGCTCCACTCTACCTAAGGCTCTCTCTCTCTGGTCTCGTATCTCACGAAGCGGACACTCTACTACTTACGCTTACTGTGACTAACACTTGTCTTTGTGTTTTCAGCCTGCATCCCCAGCAAAGTTTCCGCATATTCCTGTATCCCGAGCTAATCCGAACTCCGTAAGTGAACCCGGTTGTCGTTAACACGGCTGCTCTCTGTCTTTGGTTTTTCCATGCGACTCTTGCTCCTTTGCGCCTTCCCATGCAGGGCCGTACAAACTACCTAGACGCTCCTTTCAGTGGCTTCTCTTTATGTTCTCCGTTTTATGAATAAACCCTCGTAAATTCATTCCTCCTTCCGTCTGTGTACTTCCATTACAGAAGAATTGACCTGGAAAGAACAGCTAACCTGGAGGCTATGAACAACGCTCCGGTGGAGGCTAATCCACATCTGAACGCGCGGCCAGCGGAAGTTAACCCACAAGCCAATGTGCCCACAGGCAGCGCCGCACCCCCGTCCGGAACACTTCTTACTCCCACGGTACCTAGCCTTATGGACCGACCCACGCGTTCGCTGGGTCGCCCGAGGAATGTGATGGCTTCTTGCTCCAATGTTCTCTTGTATTTGAGATGCAACTTACCATGTTTCCTACTGAGCGCTCGAAGGTCGTTTACATCATCTTCTTGCTAACCAGAGCAGCTCTCCGCTGGGTTGAATCCCTATGGACCCAGAGCAGTCCCGCTTTCCAAAGCTGCCAATCCTTTTTTTCAACATTTCCGAGTAGTTTTCAGGCGGTCAGAGGTGGACGTTTCTGCGGGTGAACAGCTCTGCCGCAAGGCACCAGGTCAGTCCAAGGCTATACGCTTCCTTTCCGTACCTACGCCGCCGCTAGCGGATGGAATGAACAAGCTCAACTTACCACATACCAGCAAGGTCTAGAACCAGGATTGCGCCTGCAGCTTGCAGCCATAGATGATTCGGGGGGTTTGGAGCGATTTATCCAGCAGGCTATTCTTTGCTCCTTACGTATAAAGGCCTGTATACCTGTCGTAAACACTCCTTCTCCCTCAGTTCGGCGGGTCGAGTCACTTTCTCCCCTAGAGTCGGATCTGGAAACCATGCAGGTCGATGGAGGGTGGTTAACTGCAGCCGAGAGACAGAGGAGGATCTCTCAGGGTGTCTGCCTCTATTGTCCTCAGACTGGCCATATCATTTGCGAGTGCTCTCTACTCCGCCCACTTGCCTCGGTGAGTGCCATTATAGCACCTCATTCAAATATGAAACCTTTAACCACACTAGCTACTATTACTACCCCTGCCTGTTCTCTGACTCTCTCCGCCCTTCTGAATTCTGGTTCCACTGGAAATTTCATAGCCGGAGATCTCAGTCGCCGACTAGGACTGCAACACCTCAGAACCCAGAACACTTACCATTAAACCACTTACCCGTGAGTACATCCGTTATGAAGTTGGGCCGATGCAGTTATGTCCAACCAGACATAATGAGTACATTGTGATGCCATTTGTTCTTGCCAATGCCCCCTCCGTTTTCCAGGATTTTATGCATGAGGTATTCAGAGACTTTTTGGACAGATTCGTGCTGGTATATATTGACGATATTAAAATTTTTTTTTACTGAAATCTCGAGGAATACAAAAAGCATGTGATCCGGGAAATTTTTCAGAGTACCATTTTTTCCTGAAGGCTCAGAAATGTAATCCTTAACTTTACTAGGCTACATCATCTCTGCTCGGGTTGAGGAAGCTTGAGGTCGTCACCTTCTTGGAACCTCGGAGCATAAAGGAGCTCCAGCACTTCCTCGGTTTCTCCAATTTTTTTCGTAGATTCATTCAAGGTAACAGCCTAATTGTGCATCCACTCACTTCTCTCCTTGGGGGCAAACCACGGAGCTTTCAATGGAGCTCAGAGGCCTTCGCCGCCCTGAAACGTGCCTTCACCACCGCTCCCCTCCTCGTCATCCTGATTCAGATTTGCCCTTCATGGTCGAAGTAGATGCCTCCACTACCGGAGTAGACGCAGTTATTTCCCGGCTTCAAGGCAGGCCGGCGTTGCTCCACCCTTGCGCCTATTTCTCACACAAATTCTCCCAGACCGAGTGGAACTATGACATCGGGAAACAAGAGTTATGGGCCATGAAGCTGGCCTTGGAGGAGTGGAGAAATAGGCTGGAGGGGGCCGCACACCCATTCGTCGTCCTGATTAACCACAAGGATGCCAAACTTTTAAACCCCAGTCAGACCAGGTGGGCACTATTTTTCATCTCCTGCAGACCCGGATCCAAGAATGTCAAGTCAAGAGGGTTTTATTGTCATTACAACCATATACAGTGGCAAGAAAAAGTATGTAAACCTTTTGGAATTTCATGGCTTTCTGAATAAATTTGTCATAAAATGTTATCTGATCTTCATCTAATTCATTGGTATTGATAAACACAATGTGTCTAAAAATAATAACACCAAAAAAATCCAATCTTTCTTGTCTTTATTGAACACACTCATTCAACATTCACAATGGCAGTGGAAAAAGTAAGTGAAACCTTAGAAATTAGAATAACTGGTTGACCCCCCCCCCTGGCAGCAATAACCTCAACCAGGCGCTTCCTGTAGCTGTGGATCAGACCTGCACATCGCTGAGGAGGAATTTTAGCCCATTCTTCCTGGCAGAACTGCTTTAGCTCTGTCATATTCTTTCGACGTCTCATGTGTATGGCCCAGAATGTTGAATGATTCTGTTTAATAAATACAAGAAAGATTGGATTTTTTTGGTGTTATTATTTTTAGACACATTGTGTTTGTCAATACCAATGAATTAGATGAATATCAGATAACATTTTATGACAAATTTATTCAGAAAACCATGAAATTCCAAAAGGTTCACATACTTTTTCTTGCCACTGTATAGCTGACTCAGTACACAGTGCAATGAGACAACGTTTCTCCAGGACCCTGGTGCAACACAAAACAACAATGACCCGTAACTCTGATGTAGTGGCTGGTGTGCAAATGAACAATTGAAAGCAGCATTAATAAAAGTGAGTCGTGCAAAATGTGCATGTAAACAGTAAAACATGTCAAGGCCAGTAATGAGGCAGATAAATGGAGCAATGGAGTGCTGTGTGGATGGTGTGTGAGTGTGTGTGAGTCCAGTTCCATGATGTGTGGATGGTGTGTGAGTGTGTGAGTCCAGTTCCATTGATGTGTGTTGTGTGTGTGTGTGTTTTGAGGGGCGCCCACTTCAATCTGAGAGGCATGGCTTGAGGGAAAAAAAAAAACTATTGCATAGTCTGGTTGTGAGAGCCCGAATGCTACGGAACCACTTTCCTGATGGCAGTAGTGTAAAGAGTGTGTGTGAGGGTTGTGTGATGTCGTCCACAATACGGTTAGCTTTGCGGATGCCGTGTGTGTTGTAAATGTTCGTGACAGAGGGGAGAGAGACTCCGATGATATTTTCCCCTCTCCTCACTATCCGCTGTAGGGTCTTGCGATCCATGACGGTGCAGTTCCCAAACCAGGCAGTGATGCAGCTGCTCAGGATGCTCTCGATGGTCCCTCTGTAGAACATGGTCAGTATGTGGGTTGGCAGATGTGTCCTCCTCAGCCTTCTCAGGAAGTAGAGACGCTGCTGGGCTTTCTTGCTGATGGAGCTGGTGTTGAGTGACCAGTTGAGCTTCTCCGTCAGATGGACACCAAGGAATTTGGTGTTCTTTACGATCTCCACGGAGGATCCATCGATGTACAATGGAGAATGGTCACTCTGTGCTCTCCTAAAGTCGACAACCATCTCTTTACTTTTGTCCACGTTCAGAGACTGATTGTTCACTTTACACCAGGCTGATAGATGTTCCACCTCCTCTCTGTATGCTGACTCGTGATGAGACCCACCACGGTCGTGTCATCGGCGAACTTGATGTGATTTGTGCTGTGTGTTGCTGCACAGTCGTGAGTCAGCAGAGTGAACAGCAGTGGGCTGAGCACACAGCCCTGAGGAACTCCAGTGCTCAGCACCACCAGCCGCGTGGTGGTGCTGGAGATGCTGTTCCCGACCCGGACTGACAGGTCTCCCAGTCAGGAAATCCAGGATCCAGTTGCAGAGAGAGGTGTTCAGACCCAGTAGGCTCAGCTTCTTGATAAAGGTGCTGAGGAAACGGGATGGTAGTCATTGAGGCAGGAGACTGAAGATTTCTTTGGCACCGGGACGATGGTCGTTGTCTTGAAGCATGTGGAAACAACGGCGCTGCTCAGGGAGATGTTGAAGATGTCAGTAAGAACATCTGCAAGCTGTTCTGCACATTCCCTGAGCACCCACCAGGAATGTTGTCTGGTCCAGCAGACTTTCTTGGGTTGACTCTGCGTAAAGTCTTCCTCACTTCATCTGTGGTTAGACAGATCACCTGGTCGTTGGAAGGAGGGGTGGTCTTCCATGCTGCAACGTTGTTCTGTGCTTCGAACCGGGTGTAGAAGTCATTCAGCACATCTGGGAGGGAAGCAGAGATGGCTCCTTCAGGCCAGGTTTTTACCTGTTTCAGAACCGGTTTTGAGCATCTGATGAGCGGTCTGTATGCTGGCATTAGCATAACAGAGATGTGGTCTGAGTATCCGAGATGGGGGCGGAGCTCCGCACAGTACGCGCAGGGTATGTTTGTATAAACAAGATCCAGCGTGTTTTCCCCTCTCATAGCATAGTCAACATGCTGATGGAATTTAGGGAGCACTGTTTTAAGATTCACATGGTTGAAATCTCCGGCGATGATCAATAATCCGTCGGGGTGAGCATTCTGTAGGTCACTATTACCCCTATAGAGTTCACCTCCTTAGCATTAGCGCTAGGTGGACTGTACACCCCGACAATGAAAACAGTGCTGAATTCCCGTGGTAAATAAAATGGTCTACACCTTAGTCACGCACTCCACAAGCGATGAACAGTGGAAAAGTTCTTGCACCATTCCGTGTTGATATAAACACACATGCCACCGCCGCGAGTCTTACCGCACAGAGCTACATCTCTGACGGCTCGAAACACAACTAGCCCGTCTAGCTGGATGGCGGCGTCCGGAACTCTGTCGCTGAGCCACGTCTCCGTGAAAACAAGGATGCAGCAGTCTCTGGTGTACATGTAGCTGAAGGGGTTGTGTTGCAAACATGAAAAGCACCATTTTGGATCCAGAGAGGCCGCTGGAGCTACTGCCGCGCCGCCATCTTGGATCGGCGGATGCTCTCTCCTGACTCCACGCTCTGGATGATATCGCCAAAGAGCCCGAAAATATCCTGCACCCGGACCTTTTAGTTAACCACTTGTATTGGACCTCTCCGATTACAACACCTGATTCCTTCACCCACAGGCCTCCGGGATGTCCTTCAGATCGCCAGTATGTACCCAGAAATCAACGTAATTCACTCTGCTCACTCCTCCGTAGGTACAGACCACCCAGGAGCCAATTCCACCATCGTGCTTCTCCCAGAGCGCTACTGGTGGCCTGCTATGGTGGAGGCGGTTCGGAAGAATGTTCTTGGGTGCAGAGAGAGCGTTATGTCCAAGGCTTCACATCATCTGGAAAGCTTGGTCTCATCAAGGGGTGGATTTCAGTATGGATTTGCCACCCTCTGAAGGAAAAACCAGTGTTCTAGTCATACTGGACAGATATTCAAAGTTTTGTTCCCCTAGAAAAAACTCTGATGGCCCTGGGAACAGCCAACCACTTATTTCATCTGGTTTTTCGCAACTTCGGCCTTCCGGAGGACATTGTCTCTGATCGAGGACCTCATTCATCTCTCGGGTATGGAAGGCTTTCCTTAAACTTCTAGGTGTGGTCGTGAGTCTCTCTTCAGGGTACCATCCTCAGACCAATGGCCTCACGGAGAGAAGGATTCAGGAGATCAGACGCTTCCTCCAGACGTACTGCCACAATCGTCAGCACTCGTGGAGTCAAATCCTCGGTTGGGCTGAGTATGCTGAGTATGAGTAAGGTTTGACTCTCCACCCGAGACATTCGTCTCCGTCTATCCTGTAAGAAACTCAGTCCCAGGTTTATAGGCCCCTTCACCGTACTCCAACAACTCACTCCAGTGACGTATCGCCTTCAACTGCCAGCCCACTATCGTATCCACCCAGCCTTTCACATGTCTTTGCTCAAGTCATTTTTTGACAGAACCGGATAACCAGGATGAACAACCTCCACCTCTGGTCACCGAGGAGGGCTTGGCGTACAAGGTCAAAGACTCCAGGTTGCGCCAGGGTAGACTGGTTGACTGGGAGGGGTATGGTCTGGAAGAGCCGGCCTTGGTCCCATGGGAGGATATACTGGACCCAGCCCTTTTGGAGAAGCTCCACCGTGCACATCCTAATCAGCCAGGGCCTAGAGGAAGAGGACGCCAACCACGCCGACGCTGGTTTAGGCCCGCTGGAGCGGGGGGGGTGATGTCACGGCGCTGTCTGACTCTCTCAGCAAATCATCCCTGTGCTCGCAATCACCCCGAGTGTTCAACAGCCTCACCCGAATCCAGGTCCAGACAGCGCCGTTCCCCTCTACTTAAGGCTCTCTCTAGCTCCTCCTTGTCTGGTCTCGTATCTCATGAAGAGGACACGCTACTACTTACGATTACTGTGACTAACACTTGTCTTTGTGTTTTCAGCCTCTGTTTCCACGTATTACTGTATCCTGAGCTCCTCCAAACCCGTATGTTCCCCGTTTTCTGAATAAACCCTCGTAAGTTCATTCCGTCTTCCATCTGTGTGCTTCCATTACATCAATAGCTGTTTATATGATATAACTATTTATAACTGTGCTGAAAAGAAAGATGAATAATAGAGTAGATCTAAATACACTTGCACCTGTAAGCATCTGTGGTTTTATCAGGTCAGCTAAAATAACAAAGACAAGAAAAAAAAAAAACACAACAAATGAGATTTTTTATTTGTACAGCACGTAAATGATCAACATTGCCGGAAAGCAGCTGGATAACAAATTTCAACAGGGTGCTTGTGGGAAATAAAATCTTGGTTGGTGATTGTAAGCAATTAAGAACAGGAACCCATCAATATCCGGATTACACTGGCTAGTGTGATCATAAATCGCCACTCTTTTCTAACTGCATTCTAAAAACTCCTGATGGTGTTAAAAGTATTGATCATCATTAGAGATTTGAGGGCACTTTCGGTGGCCATCCACTGGGTAAATTTGTCAGAGTGGAGGATGACCAAATTCAAACCATTGTGGTTACTTATATGTATATGAAACCTAAAGACCTTTTCCTTTACTAACCATAGTTTGAGACTATCACTCTGACTGACTCCAATAAGCTAACTGAAAAGCTTTTTAATAACTGTCGAGAAATTTGATAGGTGGATTATATCAGAACATGATTGTAGTCCTGAACTCTATAAATGCTACCGGCTACTTGTTACCATATACAGCAAACGCATACAGTAACACTTTTTTTAAAAGGTGCATAAAATAAAACACAAAACCACACAATCTCTATTGACAAACAGTGGAAGTATGGTTGGTAAAACTACTGCGTGTAATAACTTTATTTGAAAATAAAGGCTTCAAGTGGAAATCATCCCATACCACCTGTGGAGTACCTAGAACTTGAATGGATGAAATGACAGGTATTAAGTGAGTGATCTGTGTGTTGGAATTTAAAAATGCAGTGGAGGCACAGAAGTAGGGTAGGACCAAATGATAGGGTGAATGGAAGTCGGACTTAGCAGCAAGTTGTGCGGCCATTCCAAAGACGACTTCTCTATTCTACTATATTTACTCTACTATCTATCTATCTATCTATCTATCTATCTATCTATCTATCTATATATCTATCTATCTATATATATATATATATATATATATATATCTATATATATATATATATATATATATATATATAGTGAGCTGGTGTGATTCAAGCATCCTAGTCTTATATAACACCTCAGCAGCGCCACAGGCTGATAGCTTCCATGCCACAACGCAGTGATGCAGTAACTGCTGCAAAAAGGGCCCAAACCAAGTTATGAGTACATATGCATGCTTATACTTTTCAATGGCTTGATATTGTTTATATGTACAAGCCTAGTTTTATTGATTGCATATAATATAAAAATTTTCTGAGATTGTGGTTTTGGGGTTTGTGCCGTTAATTATTGCCGTTAAAGTGAATTTGCGTTAACACATTTGAGTTTGCATCAACTTTGACAGCCCTAATGTTTGTGTGTGTGATTATATATATATATATATATATATATATATATATACTGTATATATAATGTATATACACATACAAACACACAAAATGGCATTACCTGCACTATTGTGTATTTAAAAAGATTGTTTTACTTACAAGCATACAAGTTGGCATATGTTTGCCTATTCATCCAGATCATGACTTTTACATTATTTATTGCTGTCATTTATTGCTGAATTGCCCCTAGCTGTGAAACTGGGCCTGTGTATGTTGTCCTATGTATGGTTATCAGGTTAAAAGAGCTTCTAAAAATGAATAGATATATGTTGATTACAAAACCCAATAAACATGTTTATGAAGACTAACTAACAGTAAAAGCAATCAATCAAGTCAACAAACAAATAAACCAATTGAAAGCATTTGGTGATGCCATTTGCTTTTAAATCCGAATCAGTTCTTTTGTATAGTTTCATTCATTCATTGATATCATGGTGGCTTAGTGGTTAGCACATTCGCCTCACACCTCCAGGGTCGGGGTTCGATTTCCGCCTCCGCCATGTGTGTGTGGAGTTTTTCTCCAGGTTCTCCGGTTCCGCCCCCCACGGGTAAAAAAACATGCACGATAGGTTGATTGGCACCTTGGAAAATTGTCCCTAGTGTATGAACGTGTGTGGATGTGAGTGTGTGTGTGCCCTGTGATGGTTTGGCATTCCATTCAGGGTATATCCTGCCTTAATGCACATAGATGCCTGAGATAGGCACGGGCTCCCCATGACCCGAGGGAAGATCGGATATAGCAGCAGAAGATTTTATCTGCAATAGATTTTTAAAAAATTCTCAATGTCTAAAATGCACAATTTACCACCATCTGAATTTAATTAAATTTAATTTTGTTATTTTTTAATGTTATGTATTGTGATGTTATACAAGGCAGTTGTTCTCTGAAAAGAGGATGTTTTCCATATTGGAGAACAGTTCTTAGGAACAGACATGTAACAGTGTTTGTACTGGCAAGAGAATTAAGGATGTTTCACATCTGCTGCAGCAATAGATTATTTGCCTTCTCAATTACATAAAAGACAACAAAATGACTTGATTTTAGTATTTACATCAGTAATATTTAAAAAAAGACTTCCTTCCACTTAACAAAATCCTTTCTTTCTATCATTCTGTTTGACAATATGTTTGACCCTGTCATCCACAAGTGCAGGTTAAAGCTGTGTCATGTAAAAAAAAAAATCCATGCATGAACTCGATTCAGAAACATAGTCATCTTCTCTGAACAAAAAGTGCATTTAAAATTAACTGGTGCAAAGTGGAAACTTGTTCTGTGATGACTTGAAAGTGAAATTCTTTTTGGAAAGGGAACTTGCTTTTAAAGTAAAGGAGCACAGTATAAAGCAAACACTATAATCAATCCAACAAACAGTTGAAAAATGAAGTCTTACAGTACTTTTTGCAGTACATAAGTGAGTGAGTGATTCTCTAGCAGATATGACTCATGCATTTCCTGTGCAGACAGTTGAAACCACTGTTAGAGATTAATATCTAATTACAATTCTTTCTAATTGAAACTTGCTTGCACATTTCCTGATTGTGTGACTTGTTATTCAAATTTCATGCTGTGTTGGTGGCCTTGAATCTGCCTTTAGCTTTTATGCTGCCCGCGGTTGGAATCAGCTTCCAGAAGAGATCAGATCAGATCTGCTAAAACTTTAGCCGCGTTTAAATCCAGACTAAAAACTAAATTGTTCATTTACTGAATGAGCGTGTTGTGCTACATCCAAACTGGTTGATAATCATTTTTATTTGTGTTTTAATCCATTTTAAATACAAATTTCTAGTCATTTTAAATATTTTTATTGTTGATTGTTACTCATTCATTCATCTATCTACTACCGCTTTATCTTATCTTCCCCCGGGAACTTGGATAACCTGTGCCTATCTCAGGTGTCTTGGGGCATCAAGCCAGGATACACCCTGCCCATCGCAGAACACACACACACACACACACACACACTAGGGACAAAAATGTGCCAATCAACCTACCGTGCATGTTTTTGGATCAGGGGGAAAGGGGAGAACCTGCAGAAAATCCCCCTGAGGCACAGGGAGAACATGCAAACTTTACACACACACACATGTCGGAGGCGGGAATCGAACCCCGACCCTGGAGGTATGAGGCGAACGTGCTAACCGCTAAACCACTGTGCCCCCCTTGATTATTACTTTTAACTATTATTTTATTTCCTTTTATTTAAAGCACGTTGAATTAAAGAACTAATAAACTACAGTGGCAAGAAAAAGTATGTGAACCTTTTGGAATTTCATGGTTTTCTGAATAAATTGGTCATAAAATGTTATCTGATCTTCATCTAATTCATTGGTATTGACAAACACAATGTGTCTAAAAATAATAACACAAAAAAATCCAATCTTTCTTGTCTTTATTGAACACAATCATTCAACATTCAAAATGGCAGTGGAAAAAGTAAGTGAAACCTTAGAATGAATAACTGGTTGACCCCCCCTGGCAGCAATAACCTCAACCAGGCGCTTCCTGTAGCTGTGGATCAAACCTGCACATCGCTGAGGAGGAATTTTAGCCCATTCTTCCTGGCAGAACTGCTTTAGCTCTGTCATATTCTTTGGACGTCTCATGTGTATGGCCCTCTTCAAGTCAATCCATAGCATCTCTATTGGGTTGAGGTCTGGGCTCTGACTTGGCCACTCCAAAAGGCGGATTTTGTTTTTCTGAAGCCATTCTGTTGTGGACTTGCTCCGGTGTTTTGGGTCGTTGTCCTGTTGCATCACCCACTTTCTACACAGTTTCAGCTGATGTACAGACATTCTCACATTATCCTGAAGAATTGTCTGATATACTTGGGAATTCATCTTCCCCTCAATGATTGCAAGCTGGCCAGGCCCTGATGCAGCAAAGCAGGCCCAAATCATGATGCTTCCTCCACCATACTTTACAGTTGGGATGATGTTTTCATGACGATATGCCGTGCCCTTTCTACGCCAGATGTAGTGCTGTGTGTTTTTTCCAAATAGTTCAATCTTAGTTTCATCAGTCCACAAAACATTTTGCCAATACCGCTGTGGAGTGTCAATGTGCTCTTTTGCAAACTTAAGGCGTGCAACAATGTTCTTTTTAGTAAGCAGCGGCTTCCTTCGCAGTGTCCTGCCGTGGATACCCTGCTTGTTCAGTGTTTTACGTATTGTAGACTCATGAACAGATATGTTAGCAAGTTCCAATGATGCCTTCAAATCTTTGGCTGTCATTCGGGGTTGTTTCTTTACCTCATTGATGAGTGTTCGTTGTGCTCTTGGTGTCATTTTGACGGGGCGCCCACTTCTAGGTAGAGTAGCAACAGTCCCAAATTGTCTCCATTTGTAGATCGTTTGCCGAACTGTAGACTGGTGAATTTCTAAAGTCTTTGAAATAACTTTGTAACCCTTGCCAGCTTCATGTAAATCAACAATTCTTGATTGTAGGTCCTCTGAAAGCTCTTTTTGGCGAGGCATGGCTCACATAATCATGTTCTTCTTGTGCAGAGCAAACTCCAAACGTTTGAGGGGTTTTTATCAGTTAGAGTATCTGTAGTCCACACCTCCAAACTTATTATCTTAACAAGACTCCAGGTGTGCTAAAACCAATTAGCTCCAATTAGCTTTTTTGAGGTCATTAACTCAAGGTTTCACTTACTTTTTCCACTGCCATTTTGAATGTTGAATGATTGTGTTCAATAAAGACAAGAAAGATTGGATTTTTTGTGTTATTATTTTTAGACACATTGTGTTTGTCAATACCAATGAATTAGATGAAGATCAGATAACATTTTATGACAAATTTATTCAGAAAACCATGAAATTCCAAAAGGTTCACATACTTTTTCTTGCCACTGTAATAGAATTGACTTTTTTTTATATTCTTGAGTCTCCAATTTAACCTGAATGAATGAATGAATGAATAACTATATTGTCATTGCAAGTGAGCTAAAAATGAACTTCTTAAAGCACTGCTATGGTACAAAAAAATTAAATATAATATTATTATATATAACATAAATTAATAAATAAATATAATAAAATAAGTCAATACAGTTATCTTAAATTTCAAGAACGTTAGAGAAGCTTATAAACTATTAACCAGCATTTCCCCACAGCTGTCAATGCTAGAGAGGCGTCACAATACACAGTACATTAGCTCTTGCTGCAAATATCTGCACAAGACAGTGCACTCTTAAAGCCCAAATAAATGGGGAGGTTTTTGTGTATTACATGGGTCAGATCATATATGCGGCTCATAAACTTAAATTCCATGCTAGATTGGTCGAGGCCCGGGTTTTCAACAACCACCACAGGTATTGTTAGCCAACAGGTTACTAGTGGAAATTGGACTACTGTTGGCCAAAGTAGGAGTAGGACAAGGTGAAAATGTCTACAGGGACAGAAGAGATAGCAAGCACAAAACCATAAAAACATGGAACATGAAACTAAACAGCTTTTTACTCACAAGAAAAGACAATTATATGAACAAATCCTTTTTTGGACAATTACACCATATACACCATGTTCGGCGCTACTGTGTGGTGTTTATTGTCTTGTCTTGTCCCCCCAGGGCACATTTACACTTTGCTTTTTGTTCCTAATTATTTTTTCTACTTTTTCCTTTGTGTTTAGTTTATTATCATTTATCCTGTCATAGCACCTTGGTCCTGGGGAAACGTTTTGTTCACTGTATATTGTTGAAATGACTTGACTTTACTTGAATTACACACAGAGAGGAGTATTCATGCACACACACACACACACACTGTATGACACAAGTTAGGACAAGAGCCAATAACAATAACAAGACACAAAATAAATTAAAACAAAGATGCATGTGAGACATAAAAGCATGTGAAAACATATATACACAAGCAAAGCTTTTCCCTCGTGCTTTCTGGCTAAAGAATATGCACACTGTGATGTAAATGGTAGTGAAGGGAGGGACCTGAGCAATGATCCGGTGCCACCTGGAGTAGGTCTTGACATTGGCCCCCTGGCATGGTCAGGTCTTGGGAGACTGTCTCAAGCTCAGATAGGTCTTAGCAGGTACATCAGTCTAAATCTTGTTGAGAAGGTAATCATGTGGAACCTCTGTTAGCCTCTTAAAAAATTCTATGGAGCAGACAAAAAATCCCAGCCACTGTGCCAGACTATCTCCAGATTTCTCCGGAGCTCTGCACAGTGATGCGCCAGGCCAGGGAGTTTGGAGGAGATGAGTACAGGCCACTGATTCTTCTCAGGCTTGGCTTCGGGTAAATAAACATAAAACATCCTTCTATTGAAAAATGCAATGATATGGTGTGGGTGAAGGCAAAACAGAGAAACTGTTAGAATCAATCTCGGGCATGGAGATTAAACTGTTTTCACCCACTGCATCCATGATGCTGGCGAAGTAATCTGCCATGTAAGTAGGCTGAATGCATGAATGAAAACAGTTTTGTGTGTTGGGTAGCAGCGTTTAGTAAACAAATAAGGAGAGTACTTTTTTAAAGTACTCTAGGCAGTGATCAGATGATAAGCAAACAGTACTAGGTATGCATATATGGATATGGATGATATGCGCAAAATATGAGCCAAAGTATACAGTTCCTAAAAAGCTCTTTTATTAAGGTGAACTATAAAGATTTTACAGTTTTCTCCCAGAACAGGAAGACCGAACAAAAGTGTAAGACCAAACAAATATACTATATGGCCTAAAGGAGGCACAGGTGATAGTCACTCGAACACATAAACAAGTGCTTATCGTTGCTGCACATTTTAGCTTCCTCTTGTGTTAGCTTTCTGTTACTATCTCCCGTGTTCACGGGCCAGTTTTGACCCATTCCTTAAATCAGCCACAATGTACATTCAAAACAATTATTCATCATATAGTTTTCTTTCTTACCTATTGGTTAACATGTTTAAATTTTTTTGGTTTAGCCCCGCAGGCCTTTCTCTTGACAGCATATCGCTCATTTTCAATTAAAAGAAACGGCAACGTCAGGAGAATTATATAAATAAATAAAAGATTGTGATGTTACCTAACGATGTCTGAGGGGGGCTAGAAGAATGAATAAATTAATTATTATTATTATTATTCATTCATTCATTCATTCATCTTCTACCGCTTTATCCGATCTTCCCTTGATCACGGGGAGCCTGTGCCTATCTCAGGTGTCTATGGGCATTAAGGCAGGATACACCCTGGATGGAATGCCAACCCATCGCAGGACACTTACACTCACATTCACACACACATTCATACACTAGGGATAATTTTCCAAGGTGCCAATCAACCTACCGTGCATGTTTTTGGACAGTGAGAATACTGGAGAACCCAGAGAAAAACTATTATTATTATTATTTTTAATTATTAATTATAGTAACATCTATAGTGTTACTGGTCAATGCTTTTTACTTCAAGAAAAATGCAAAATTTTATTCTTTTTTTTGTCCCCAAAATAGGCCTTTAACACAAATACGAAATGAACAGCAGAACAAGTAATAATACAAAATGTAGATTTGCAATATCAAACAAAGAACAACAAATCAAGCAATTAAACCAATAGAAATAAAGTACTTGCTCAAAAAAAAGCATTTATGTGCAAGAACATGCATGTGTATGTGTTTAGATGCATGTGTGGCAGAAACTGACACTTTGCTGTGCTTTTTTCTTATATTTCTTATATCTGCTTTGGGACGATGACACATTGTAAAAAGCGCGTTTTAAATAAAATTGAATATTCTCTGCAATTATATTGCAGAGATATTTCTTGCAGTAGAAGCACAATATGTTTGTCTTTCTGTCTTTATTTCCAGGGCGGACCTGACACTTCTTTCATGAATCTGTGTGGGTGTGTCTGTGAGTGTACTGGTTAATGTTGAGGCAGGACTGACTGAGTAAGATTCTGATGCTGATGCGTCACCACAAAGGGAAGGTCAGGACTTTGATTACAGGTATAGAAAGAGGGTACACAGGGGGTGCCACATTGGGGAGTAATTCTATCATGCAGTCACGTGGATGGTGTAGCGGGAGAACTGTGGCTCGTTCTTTATTAAACACCTCTTTGAGGTCAAAGATATTCGCTGGGGTTAAAGGTCGGCTCTTGGTTTAAGGGGCTGTTTATTGAGGTGGAGTGGCATTGGCAATGTAGGGTCATGTCTTGCCATGAGATTTCTGGGTTGTGTGTTTGAACCCATGGAAATCCAACAACACTAGAATTGGAGGGTGTAGAAGTGACATATAACACTGACTTTTCAACATGGAATAACTCCACTCTGATGGTTATCAGGGGTGTAAGGTAGGCGATGTAAGGGTGTAAGGTAGGCGATCAGGGGTGTAAGGTAGGCGATGATGGAAAATATAATCTCTGTTACTGCAGGACAATTGTACAGGTAATATGATACTGGAGGAACTAGAACTGTTGCTCACCTTTCTCAGGTTTCTCAGAGCAGGTGACATAATTATCTGCAGTTGTCTAAAGTTGTCTGCATCATTGATGTTCTTCCTGTTTCTATCTAGTGGCAGACTCTGGGGCATTGTTACTCTAACTTTGGAGCTGGTGCGACATAATGCAAACACAAGTGCATGGATTTGATTCCATAGCAAATTATCCATTTGAATAGTTGTGGTGATACAGTATATTGAACCAGAGGGGTGTTTTGAACTTTGCAGGCTATCTCAGTCTATAGGTCCGGATTCAATCCTTCACTAAATGCAGCCCGATATGCCCGGTCGTCCCAGCAAATTTGAGTGGCAACAGTGGGGAATTTCATGGCATATTTGGCAGCCTACTTGGATCCTTGGTGTAGTTAGAGAAGTTGGTCAGATATGTCCAGCCCCCCTGCAGAATGTCCTCACACATCCTTGAGAAGTTGTGTGAAATGAACGTAGGACCTCTGCACTAGCGCATTATTTTTCCCATACCATGGACACCTATTCAAGAACTTTAGCAGCGTTAGCAGCAGAGCTCATTTAGCTGACCCTGCACTGTAAGCTTTGGGCTAGTGAGCAAAATGTTCCTTGCATTGTTGAAGAAATCCATGACAGTGTTTGACAGAACCATGATATTTGTCAGGAAGTTTGTTAGTTTCGATCGGCTGTTGGGCATGGCATTGAGGGAAAGAGGTGTGCGTTAGCGGTTTGGCAAGCATTGAGTTGTGCGCAAGCATTTCTCCCTGGTGCATGACAGTAGATAAGAAGTGGTGAATATCCACTGGATTCTCGGCGGCTGAAGGATTCTGAGACGTGGAGGAGGAAGAGGTCGGTTTATTTACCCATGTGCGTTTATTTAGAATAAACCAGAGAAGGAAAAGACAAGTGAAAATAAAGAAATCAAATGAGAAATGAGGTAATGAATAAAAACAAAAAAAAGACTTTAATAAATCCAAGGGAAATAATCGACAAACTTGAGGACTCCAGTAAACATTAGGATTGCGGAACAAAAATGGGAAGAAGCAGGAGGCGATTATTTTCCCTATGTTCCCTCTGGTGGTGTGGAGAGGGTAACAGTGGTGGGATTGTTACAAGTATAAAGTAGCAGAAAAATCTTCTTCCATTTTGTACCTGCTCCCTCTAAAAGGGCAAACTCAATCCTTTTAAACATCCTTATTCTGTTACTTAATGGGAGACATTTGTGTCCATGAAATCAAGTGAATTGTGTGTGATGCTGTGATTACCATTCTAACGAATATAATTCATATAAACATATTAAGCTTTTTGTGGTTGGCTTGACAAAGATGCTGAGAATGCAATGAATATGCATATTTTATTCACTGTAAGAGAAACTGAAACACAAACTGAAAGTGAAAATTTAAACTGCAGGGCAGGTATGTACTGATAGAGCATGACTCATAACAATGCAGCACATTATTATTTTTTCAAAATGACTTAAATAAATAGAATGAAATAAATAGAATAATAATAATAAATTCATTCATTCATTCATTCATTCATCTTCTACCGCTTTATCCTGATCTTCCATCGGGTCACGGGGAGCCTGTGCCTATCTCAGGCGTGTATGGGCATTAAGGCAGGATACACCCTGGATGGAATGCCAACCCATCGCAGGGCACACACACACATTCACACACACATTCATACACTAGGGACAATTTTCCAAGGTGCCAATCAACCTACCATGCATGTTTTTGGACCAGGGGGGAAACCGGAGAACCCAGAGAAAAAACCCCTGAGGCACAGGGAGAACATGCAAACTCCACACTCACATGACCGAGACGGGAATCGAACCCGGATCCTGGCGGTGTGAGGCGAATGTGCTAACCACTACGCCACCGTGCCCCACATAATAATAAATTAATAATAAATAATAAAAATTAAATAATAAAATACATACAGAATCTACTCTGACCATGAATATTATGCTCATTAAGGGATTTAAGGGATGAGAGATATGTTATGCATAATGCTTTATTTATTTATGTTTGTTTCATTAATATTTTCTTTATTTTTTCCTTTATCTATATTTTTAAGACTAATATCGGGGTGATAAATATTCATTCATTCATTCATTCATTCATCTTATACCTGATCTTCCCTCGGGTCACGGGGAGCCTGTGCCTATCTCAGGCGTCTATGGGCATTAAGGCAGGATACACCCTGGATGGAATGCCAACCCATCTCAGGGCACACACACACACACACACACACACACATTCACATACTACGGACAATTTTCCAAGGCGCCATCAACCTACAGTGCATGTTTTTGGACCGGGAGGAAACCGGAGAACCCGGAGAAAAACCCCCTGAGGCACGGGGACAACATGCAAGCTCCAGACACACATGGCCGAGACGGGAATCGAACCCGGACCCTGGCGGTGTGAGGCGAACGTGCAAACCACCAAGTCACCGTGCCCCGGTAATTAATATTATCCCATACGAAATCCTCAAGTGGAAAATTAAAAGATGGAAGTAAACTGTAAAAGCACAACTTTTATTTACACTATTTTACCATAAATCACGTTTATTGTGTTCATCGTTCATCTTTACCAAGTTACCATCATAATCATTCCTCAACTCACCTCAAATCAAGCTTTGTTGACGTTCTTCCACACGCACACTACACGACATAAGGAAATATCTTCACACAATAGCACAAATGTCCTCATTAAATGGTGCTGTCATGTCAGCATTATTTTCCTGACATAACCGCGTACTAAACTTAGATGTCTCGAGGAAAGATTGTTTATAAAGGATGTGGCATGTGGTACATATTGTTCAGAACATGTGGTAGGATTAAGGTTAGGGTTAGAATGTACATGCGGTACCTTGAGAACGTTTAATGAGCTGTTTGTCTTTGCATAGCGCATAAGCTGGAAGTCAGAGAGACCTGGTTGACTTCCTGGTTGAAGCGATAAAGATTAATGAGTCATGACTTCATAAGAAAGGTGCATCCGAACGGAGGAACAATTAGCTGGTATTTTCTGCCATTCCCACAGATCTCAAAGGACAAGTCATGAAAGTCCTATTTTCTGGTTTGCCCTGCCTTTTTGTTCTAGTCTGAGGCAACATAGTGCTGCACTTCTGTCAGACTTAAGTGCTTTTAATGTTGTAGATTTGAGATAAATAGCACTGGTAAGGTTTGCATTTTTTTAATGCAGCAATCGATTGTTAATATTAATGCACACTATTTGGATTATTCGTACACTCAATTTTAAATGGACCCAGAAAAAAAATGCCTTTGTGAAATAGTATACATGTTATTTCAATACAAGGGAAGTCTTTTACAGGGAAATGTCTTTAGCTTTTCACCACCAATAAGCACTCTTGTTATTGTTGAACTTTGATTGTTATCCTTTACCTCCTAGTTTCATGGCCCAATAACCATTAACTAATCATCAACATAAAGCTGAGTTTCAGTCTATGCCAGGAAGTACAAACCAAAGGCACACTTCCTTGTACAGTACAACAACGGACATGCAGGACCAATGCTCTGTTAATTAGCAAATACTCACTAAAGAAAGGAGGGAAAAAAACATTGTACTGGGAATGAAAACGTGTGTGCAGTCTGCCATCTACTGGACAAGTTCAGCAACCGTCTCAAGAACCCTGCCTTCATTCTGTCTCTTACACATAGAGCGAACTGTGTACAAATTGAGTACAGCCACGTAGGCAATGGCTCTTGAACCGAGTTGGCTCAAATTTAATGGGGTGAAAAGGAAGGAAGTACAAGAATTAAGTATCACTCATATCTGAAACCCCGAATGACCTGTTAATGTCCCAAGTTCTCCCAAGGTCTTCCATGGCCATTAGATAAAGCAGTTCTTCTGGGATATTAAGGATGAACTCTAAAAGAAAAGAAAAAAAGGAGATGTCTTTTTGTTCCCTCAACTAAAAAAAAAAAAAAAAATAACAGGATGAAAGAGTCAGTTATGATGACCCGGGTAATAGGGAGAGATGAACGTGAGAGGATGATAAGGGAGGAATGCTGGGGAAAGCAGAAACAATTTGAGATTACTGCTATACAAACACACACACACACACACACACACACACACACACACACAAATGGCGTGTAAATGCTTGTACTCCAATGTGTACTTAATATTCTCAGCTTCATTACGTATCAATTCAGTCTCTTTGTGCGTGCATGCGTGTGCGTATGTTTATTTATGTTTATTTACCTTTTATTTGATGTTACGATGGGAATAACAGGATTATTTTTGTGATTGTTGAGACCTTATTGTGTCTTTTATGATGTGAATTGAATGCATTAGATTTAAAACCAAAATATGTATAAAACAATAAAAAATATGAACTTTTGGTTTTTGCTTCAAAACTTTGTGTCATAAGGCTCAGAAACAATACATTCTTTATAGCATAGGTTTCTATCTCAATAATGTGAATGTTTGAAATTTATAATAATGATAGTAATAATATAATGATAAATAATTATATTATAATATATATTATAATAATATAATGAATAATAATAATGATAGTAATAATAATAATAATAATAATAATAACAATAATAATAATAATAATAATAATAATAAAAGTCCATCAATATTTGAATTGAAGCAGAAGGTGTCTGATGTTTAAGTGGCCTCAAGGAAGCAAGAGTTAAGGAGTTCATGTACTTGTCCATTCTGTCCTTGCTGCTAGGTTACCATGCCAATTAGCATGGCCACCACAGAGTGGGAATTGTTCAAGAGTTCCCGGAACAAATCCATTAAACCGAGGGCCTGGGGGGAGGGTCCTGGGTAGAATCACGGTTTTCTCTTCATGCCCTTTTAGGACCTGACAAAAGTATCCTAAGTGGTGTGTGGTATGCTAATGTCTTAAGTAGTGTCCACCCTAAAGACACATGTTGCGTTCACTACGACTAAACTAGCACACGATGCACTTTATGTGGCTAGGACAACTTAGTCTAGTCCTCAGCCTTGTGTTCTGTAGCTATATGTTGTCTTATATGTTGTCTGATGGAGCACCAAGGTTCTGGGAAAAACGTTGTCATTTCACTGTGTACTGCGTCAGCTATGTACTGACGCAGTACACAGTGAAATATCCAGAACCTTGTGCTCCATCAAACAACATATATATATATATATATATATATATATATATATATATATATATATGTAATGAATATAAAACCTCTTGACTTAACTTGACTATTCTGTTCTTAGACAAATATCTAGAACAATATTAAATAGGCAAATATAATTAAAATACTTTACATATGATCTAATATATTCATTTAAGAAACAATGGGTACCTGCATTGCCTTTGCATGGGGGTTTTTCAAGCATTTTCAAGTCTATTAGATTCACACACTTGATGTCTATTACTCACTCAAATGGCTGTGATGAAAGTCAAAAATGATTTTCTGTGTGCATGTGTAGGAAATGTAGATTATTGTAGAAGATGCAGCGCCTACTGAAATTCGCAACTAATTAACAGCACAACACACATCTGTAACTCTGTGTGAGACCCGAGTTCCTGCTGGGCGGGAAGGAGGTAGAGAACTAGTGCATATTTAGGGAAGGAGGAAAGCTGGACTCAGCATTCAGGGTTGGGTAGGCCCACTAGGTTTCCTCATGTTACTCATATCCTTTTCACTAAATAAAGCTGCCCTGTTATGACTAGATGCAGGCCTGTGTCATGCGTGGGCATAAGAAGAGTATATTTACACACACACACACACACACACACACACACACACACACACACACACACACACACACACACACACACACACACACAAAGCACACACTCACACTCATTCACCATCCACCTATATAATACAGTTATAATTATTTCTCATTAATACATTTCTCATTAAAACCAATAATGTGTGCCTATATCAGGCATCTTGGGGCATCAAGGCAGCATACACCCTGTATGGGGAACACACACGGGACAATTCTTCCAAGGTGCCAATCAACCTGCCGTGCATGTTTTTGGATTGTGGGGGGAAACGGGAGAAAAAACGGAGAAAAAAAAAAACCCTGACGGGGAGAATATGCAAACTCCACACACATGACGAAGTGAATTGAACCCGCAACCCTGGAGGTGTGCCACCGTGCCATATATATATATATATATATATATATATATATATATATATATATATATATATATATTATATATATATATATATACATATACATACAGTGTTGGGGATTAACTAGTTATATATAACGGCGTTAAGTAATTGAATTAAAGTAAAATTAAAGTAACAGTAATTTTTTACACTTTTTACAGAAAAAACTGTAATTAAATTACAGTTACTTATGAAAACATTAAAGATTACAAATACCAAAGCCCCCCCACCTGCCTACTATTAAAAGCCAATGAAAACTCACACTTATAGCACTGAGTCATCTGATGAAATGCCAGTTTATTTGTATTTTATGGCATTTTGAATTGTTTTTAGACAATATGCCATCCTTGGGCAGGTCAGAGTACAGGTCTGAATGACAGGAAAAGAGAGCCACCCTCAACAACAGGGAACAGAAAAGATGGACCTTGGCGGCCACGAGTTATAAATATCTACTGTGGTCTAGTCATGCAGATCAGAACAGAAGAGGAAACAGCACACTGGAAAATCAAGCTAGCCGCCTCCCATGTGTAGCGCATTTGATTTGAGAGGATTACCTCAGCAATGTATCACATGTCTCACTAAAGATATAGTATAGTGGTTGATTAAAAATAGATCTATTTCATCGGTTTAAAGAAGAATACACGTGAAAGCCTTCGGTTGCATTCAAACTGCTTTGTCGCTGGCTCAACAGGAGAATGGAAATCAAAAACACTTAGATTCACTAATATAATATAGGGCAGAATCAATGTTCCCTTAAGTGATACAGAAATGACGATATTTTATGTAAAGCAAAAATGTTATATGTCTTTTCTGTTGGTTTTTTTTGGAACTTGAAGCACTGTCATTATCTATTGCCACTGTTCTTAAAATACTAATATACTAAATTGAGTAAATATACGAACATTAGAATAAGATTCGAATAATGTCTTTTTTTTAATGTCTTTTTCCATATTGATTTTATTCCGTTATCTTCAGCACCACATTGAATAAAATGACTACAAATACAGCTGACATCCTGATGGACAGGAAACTGTGTGGCATTTGGGAAGCTCACCTCAGCCTCTGACCCACAGAGCTAGAGTTCCACAGGGTTTGTCCGTCTATCTTCTCCTCCACTTTGTCTGCAGCAGCAGTGGCACATCTGCTGTGCAAGTCCGAGCGTTTTCTGTAAACAGAGTCCAAGAACAGCTGCTGTCCCACTCGATTTTCGAGTTAAATACACTGTGCAAATGGTTCTGGAATTCGGGATAAAATCCTTGCCCTGGCTTATGTTAATGATCGCGAGCATCTCAGCTGTCATCCCAATAAATCCTTTCGAAATCTCTGGTGTAATGCTTTGGGATGTCAAAGGGAAAAAAAGAACAACAACAAAGGATTATTTCAAAAGTTTGGCACAGTGAATTACTTACTTGAAACTTAGTCACTAATGGCAGAAGTCTATTTTGTCTTTGTCTTTCTTTCTTCACATCATATCTGATTGGTCCCATCAGCCTGGAACGACAATAATAAGAGGATGAGACCTCTGAATGTCTGAACTTATGGCCGCTATATTTAACCTGATATCAAATATAATTATATCCTAATTCGGACTTCACACGAATCAATCAGTCTCCAAATCTTGCAATGTAAAATCTACGAGATTGAGAAGCTCAAAATTCAAACTTAAGAGCATTTACAGTCCAATAAACAATGTATCTCAAAGAATCATATATCCTTCCATGAAAACCGCAGTAGGCTGGTTCACTTTGACAACATGTTGTTTATGTTGTTCTTCAAGCTATAATTAAATCAGATTTGAGCATATTTAACATAAATATTACAAATAAATATTGAAAAGTTACAGTGTAAATACAGAAATACACTTTCTCTGATTTCACTTGGTAGTCTAGCAACAAATGGGACACTACAATTAATATATACACTCCACACAACACAATAAACATCCTCAACCACACACAACACTACCAACCCAAATGAGGATGGGGTTCTCTGTTGAGTCTGGTTCCTCTCAAGGTTTCTTCCTGTTCCCAGGGAGTTTTTCCTTGCCACCGTCGCTTCGGCTTGCTCAACAAGAAACAATTAGTGCAATCTACAAACAATCAGACATCATCAGAAAAACCTTATTCCTTAGATACCCACAATCATTCCTCTAACCGATTATTTCAGCCAATAGTAATTCAGAAATTTTGTATATGCTTAGAAAATCACCTATTCCTTAGTACCCCACAATGATTAAGCCAGAAATTACAGAAAGAAAAAAACAAAACATATACTGTATGTGTATATATATATATATATATATATATATATATATATATATATATATATATATATATATATATATATATATATATATATATACACATACACACACACACACACACACACACGCACATATATATATATATATATATAAATATATTCCAAGGGGCATATACAATCAATATCTTTCTCTTCCCATATTTCTAACTGGTAACTTAGTGGTTAGCACGTACACCTCTCACCGCCAGGGTTTAAAATGCAGGCGTCCGCCTAGGATTCTCTCGTTCGATTCCCATCTCAAAACACTGGCCATGTGTGTGTGTGGAGTTTGCATGATTCTCCCCGTGCTCTGCACCTCAGGGGGAATTTTTTTCTACGGGTTCTCCGGTTTCCTCCCGGTCCAAAAACATGCACAGTAGGTTGATTGGCACCTTGGAAAATTGTCCCTAGTGTAAGAATGTGTATGTGAATGTGTGTGTGTGTTTGTGTCCTGCGATGGGTTGGCATTCCATCCGGGGTGTATCCTGCCTTAATGCCCATAGACACTTGAGATAGGCACAGGCTCCACATGACCCGAGGGAAGATTGAATATAGCGGTATGATGAATGAATGAATTAATATATATTCCAGAGGAAAAGAGGAATCGAACTCAAATAGAATTGTATCAGATGCAATCAATGTATGAAACCAAACTGCACTAAAATGAATAAAGAAAAACATTCAATTATTAACCTTTAATAATTTGTTGTAATATGTGATATATAATGTAAAGCTGCTGACATTTTTGGTGTTAGCAGATCAATTCTGAAAAATACTGTTTTTCCTCTCATAGCTAATTTGTCATACCTTGATATCCATGTAAACACTTTTAAATTTTTACTGTTTTAAATGTTATTTTTTTGTCTAGATGGACTTTGTAAAAATGAGAATATACGAGTTGTTTTCATATAAAATGTTTCACTTCTTTCATTATATTTGTTATACCACAGACTGTGATAGATACATTTTGTGTTAAATCTCTTGATGTCAATATACACACTTCTATATATAATTAAAATGTCATGTTCTCAAGTGTATGTGGACACAAGCGGTTCCTTTTCTGGTTCATCTCACATTCATCAGCAAAATGAAGATAATTAGCATATGAGAGAATATCCAAGATTTCTGTTAACACCTTTCCCATATCTCAGAGTAGAAAGAGAGTACTGTTATAATATTTATACATATTAGTCCAACAGCACTTGGTCAGACACTCGAAGCAGAACAAAGTATGCAGTTCTCCAGCGGTGAGAGACTGGCTCAAAGAGAGATTACTAAAGGACTACTAAAAATCTTAGTCCACACTCATTCCAGTTTACACCTCTTGTTAGGTTGTATACACTAACACGCCCTCGCCCTATTTCTCCATCCTCTTCCTCTTACAAATATCCAAAATGCTCTTCCTGATATGTAGCAGGATATTGTGTAAATATGCAGATGCACTTTGTTTGGATTTGTTTATACACCGTGTCGTTTTGCAGCCATCCATCCATGTATTAATCTGTAGCAATGCATCATATAAGCAAGAGACACACAGGCTACGTCTCTTATTGTTTCAGCTTCCCCTGCTTTCCAGATATCACCCATCAGGTCACTACAAAACCCTGACACAGACCCACTCAGGCACCACACACACACACACACACACACACACACACACACACAGAACCCAACCCAACCTTAGACCCCATGTAAAAAAACAAAAAGCAGCCGTGGAAGTTGTGTCTCTAATTCAAATCCCTTGCAGAATATACAAACTTCCCTTGAAATACACAAAGGCCACTACAGGAAACTAGAGAGTTTTGCCTTTGGCCACATTCCCAGCCATGCATCTTATCAGCCAGAAAAAGCGATCTGTTTCAAATTATGTCAGGCGTGTTCAAAACTGTATTATTTGGATAAAAAAAACAACAAAACGGAGCAGTATGCTATAGGCCATCTATTACTACTGAAAATAAAAGTAATCTTTGCTGCCATGCGCCATCAATCATTTAGTCTCACTTCCTTTTACATAATTCAGTAGTTGAGTTTGTCATCTTCCTCGATGTACTGTGGCAATATAAGGAATAAAAAAATACTTCTACCAGAACAATATGCTTAAAATGAATCATTTTTGCTAATAGACAAAATAAATTCTGTTCAAGTCGTATATTTATATATAGCGCTCTTGACGATGGGCATTGTCCCAAAGCAGCTTTACACAGATAAAGTGGTTATAATGTTGTAAAAGATTTAGTGCCTATAAGTTTGTTCCACTAAGCAAGCAAGCCTGTGCCAATCCCTGAGATGTCATATGATTCAGATCCACCAGAGACATATCACAATTTATCACAAATAAACAAATCACAAACAAAAACAAAACACCTAAATGAGGATGAATACTCTGTTGATTCTGGTTTCTTCCTATTACCTTTTCAGGATAGATAGATGGATAGATCTGTCTGTCTGTCTGTCGGTCTGTCCATCCGTCTGTCCGTCTATCTATCTATCTATCTATCTATCTATCTATCTATCTATCTATCTATCTATCTATCTATCTATCTATCTATCTAGCTATCTGTCAGTCAGTCAGTCAGTCAGTCAGTCAGTCAGTCTGTCTGTCTGTCTGTCTGTCTATCTATCTATCTTTTTCTCTATCTATCTGTCAGTCAGTCAGTCAGTCAGTCAGTCAGTCTGTCTGTCTGTCTATCTATCTATCTATCTATCTATCTATCTATCTATCTATCTATCTATCTATCTATCTATCTATCTATCTATCAGGTAGAAACATTATAAATAACCCGACTCAAAAGGGAGGTTCAATGTTCAAATAGTCCAAGTTTCTCTTTATAGTGGTAACTTATTAGAATTTCAACATTGTGAATTAACAAACCTTCACAGATTTACCTTCTACAAATTGTGGTTTTATTGCACAAACAGGGATCATTAAACTCACTTGATACTTTTGGAAAGAGACTTGATTGCAGTGTCAAATGTTCTGCTTTCTAATGAAAAGTGTGAAATCATTAGCACATTTTCTCACTAGCTTCTGTTTATGACCCTGAGTTTATTGCTCTTTTTTTACCCCCTGGTGGAATAACAAAGGCTGATGTTACTTTCTCTCATTTTGGTGTGGACAGAGTAGAACCTATAGTAAAGTGACCTGGACATATGGATTTGGTAAATAACATAAAATATGAATAATGTTTTAATAGTGATCTTATAAAATAGTCATAGCGGGCTGCAGTGTGAGCACTCTTGACATGTTGTAGGACATCCCACTTTTAGTCAGACTCAGGATGTCCACCTGCATTGATAAGCAAATCAACCTAAACAAAGAATTCTGGCTTAATCCAAGGCACACTGCTGAATCACAGGCAACCCCCCAAAATGTCAGCCTTTACAAGCTCATGGGTTGGTTCATAGCTCAGCTTTTAAAGATGTTGTCAGGCTGAAACTATGTGCTCAAATGTAGACAACCTGCGCTGGGTGGTTCACAATCCGAGCACTAACTCACATCCAGACAGTCATACACACTGTAGTGCCAGAGCGAGAGAAGGAGAAGTTTATGGACTTTGTGGGAAGCAAGAGCGGATTTCAAACAGAGGATCTTCTGTGTCCAGACTGTTACATGTGTTTGCGCTGAAAAAAAACCCTGCATGCATGCAATTTAGTGTCCATAACATTTGTTCAGTCTCTTTTCCATCGAACCATATTCTTTAATGCATTATATTTCAACCGCTGAAAAATAATTTAATGATATAATCAGAATAGAAATCAAAATTATGGCTTTAGTCACATGACTGCCGCTTATTTTCTACTTTTATGAGTCTAAGCTAAAGAGAGCCTTACTTTTGTTAAATTATTCGATATTACTTTTTTTTTCTCATGGCCTTCTCATGACAAAATCACTATTAATAACAGACTTTACGTTTACATTATAACATTCTACATTTCTGAAAATTTCCTCTAATAATTCATTCATTCATTCATCTTCTACCGCTATATCCGATCTTCCCTTCACAGGCTTCACGGGGAGCCTGTGCCTATCTCAGGCGTCTATGGGCATTAAGGCAGGATACACCCTGGATGGAATGCTAACCCATCGCAGGACACACACATTCACACATACATTCATACACTAGGGACAATTTTCCAAGGTGCCAACCAACCTACTGTGCATGTTTTTGTACCGGGGGGGAAACCAGAGAACCCGGAGAAAAACCCCTGAGGCACGGGGAGAACATGCACAAACTCCACACACACATGGCCGAGACGGGAATCGAACCCTGACCCTGGCGGTGTGAGGCGAACGTGCTAACCACTAAACCACCGTGTCCCGCTCCTCTAATAATAATAAACCTTTTTCTTATTTAGAAAAGACAAACCTTTGCTGGCTTATTCATACTCTCTGTGCACAACTTTTCGCACTTTCACACAGGATGTTGATTTCTATCCTTTTTCAATAAACAGATGAAATCAGATATGCCTTGACACTAAATCCTCGTGGCTGGATTCTTGTAAACAAAATTAGCTAATCAGTAACCGACCTAATTGCAGTGTTCTCTAAAGATCTACACGGTTACATTTCATAGTTCAAAAACTGCATAAAGCGCTTTTGCTTTACAGGAGTTGGTGCAGAAAATGAGACACAAATGTATGGATAGAAATGTGCATTTGCGTCAGTGCAATAAATAACTGCACTGTTTGCCTGTTGAATTATTTACTTTTTTTATGGAAATCTGATTAGACAATGAGTCCTTTCTTTGTGTAAAGGATTGCAAATAATTGGCCCTTGTTATTGTTCATAATCCCTTAAATCGCTTGAATTACACTTGATCCGTGGCTGTGTTTGAGAAAACTGCACACATGATATGATCACAGGAATATTATGATTATGAGTGTTTTGAAACAATGAAAACAATTTTATCGGTGATGAATTGACACTAGAATAGAAGTTCACATATTTCGGCGATATTCGATCCTTGGATGGAGGTGTTTGGAAGCTGGGATTGTGTGTTTTGTTTATTTATCTATATATTTATGTACTTTTATTCCTTATTTTCTTTCATCATTATTTTATCCTTTTTATTGTATGTGTATTTATGTGTGTATGTACGTCTGTGCGTATACATGTATATATGTTAAGGTGTGTGGATATGTTGAGTGTGTATATATAATCTCGCTTGTGTTGTGTTTATGGGGCTGGGTGTGATGTTTGTTGTGCATATATGAACGTGCAATCTTATTTTCAATAAAAATTATTTTTTTTTTACACAGAGTTCATTTCTTAAAGCCAGTATGTGGATTGCGTCTCCGCGATCTCCAATGGGAATTCATCTGGCAAAGAAAACAAATTCCTCCAAACCTGGACTTCCATGAAAACAAGCAATAAAAGACAACATGCTTTCACTGCACACTTCCTGATATCAATCTTATGACATCTGGGGCCTCCCTGGTCCATCTTAGACAGCTTACTCAGGGTCTTTTTTGGTGAGATCCAACGTTAACTAAAAATATAATATGAAAAATACTACTTTCTCTTTCTCTTCAATATTTCATCAAGCAGATGATTATTTGTGTCAAAAATTTTCATATATTTCATATTTCATATATATGATACCTAGAACTATTACTGTAAAGAAACATTACATCTAATTGTAGCATACTCTTTCGCTCACAAATTTAGAATACTAATACATGTAATAAATATTATATTATAATATTATATGGGTATTATATTATATATAACCCATAAGCAATTAAAATAACATTCATTCATTCATCTTCTACCGCTTTATCCGATCTTCCCTCGGGTCACGGGGAGCCTGTGTCTATCTCAGGCATCTATGGGCATTAAGGCAGGATACACCCTGGATGGAATGCCAACCCATCGCAGGGCACACACACACTCACACACATTCACATTCATACACTAGGGACAATTTTCCAAGGTTCCAATCAACCTACCGTACATGTTTTTGGACCGGGATAAACCAGAGAACCCAGAGTCACGGGGAGAACATGCAAACTCCACACACATATGGCTGAGACCTGAATCGAACCCGGACACTGACGGTGTGAGTGGAACATAACCACTAAGCCACCGTGCCCCTCAATTAAAATAACATATTCTTCTAATTCAAATGTCACTAAAGTGACTTATCTACACTCAATAATGCAATTAATTAATTAATGGAATCAAAGAAACAAGGCAGTGAGCCTTAAAATGTCTAAATGGCAATGTAATTTTTGTAAACACCAGTTTAAATTAACACAATACATATTCATTCATCTTCTACCGCTTTATCTGATCTTCCCTTGGGTCACAGGGAGACTGTGCCTTTCTCAAGCGTCTATGGGCAGTAAGGCAGGATACACCCTGTATGGAATGCCAACCCATCGCAGGGCACACACACACTCAGGACAACTTTCCAAGGTGCCAATCGACCTACCGTGCATGTTTGTGGACCGGGGGAAAACCGGAGTATCCGAAGAAAAACACCCTGAGGAACGGGGAGAACATGCAAACTCCACACACATGGCTGAGACGGGAATTGAACCGACCCTGGAGGTGTGAGGCGAACATGATAACCACTAAGCCACCGTGCCCCACACAATACATATTTAATATAATTTTCTTTTTAATCACAAAATTGGTTCATTGCATGAACATCTATGAAGAGATCTTTGTAGAATACCAGGCTTTTATTTTTATTTTTTGGAGGGAGACAATATACACATAATACACCACTTACAATGCATAGTGCATATTACATAATGCTTCTGTAGCAAAAAGCAATTGTATTAACTAACTAAGACACAACTATCATTAAAAGCTGCATGCTTTATGGCATTTAAAAGTTAAATCAATGTCTCACTTAGTTCACGTTCACAAATATTGAATGTCAAATAAAACAAATGCTTTTCTCATATAAAATATACTAATAAAAGTAACTAATACACTTGTGCTATAACACTTAGGAAACACCTTTTTACCTGTCGCATCCTACGATACCTAATGTACTTTGTATGATACTCTGAAAGACATTTATTTGCTCTCATATGTGAATCATGTGAAAAAAAATCATGTGGCTTTCATTTTTCGCCACAGTCACTCCAAACTATTCCAAAGGTCACATTTTCACCAGGAAGTTGCATCAGCTACGTTCCTTCGAAAATATGGGAGGAATAAAAATAAGTTCCCATCATCCTTTTTTTCCTCTTCATTTTCCATATTACAGTATTATTGACTGATGAGGCTTGCTCAGGAATGCTTAATCAATGTGCATATTATATAAAACTTCATTGTGTGCCATGACTGTGCTCTTTGGAGGAAGAATTATCATGTTCACAGGTCATGCATCCTCTGATTCCAAGGAACATGCACAATAGAGTGCTTATTATGACACTGTTATACTTCTTAAATTATAATAATAGGCATGAAGAATAGCTGGGACGGGCACAAATACAATATCATAGTGGTTTTTTTGTGTTTAAAAGGATGGATAATAATAAAAAGAATCTATAAATGTGGACAAAGTATTACTGGATGTAAGAGGGCAGACCTGTTCCAGGATGGAAATGCTCCTGTGCACACATTGAACTCCATTGAGTGTTATAAACAAAGATACGACTTAAACCCTTTTGAAAAACGTTTGCGCTGAATTGAAATGAATCAAGTACTTGCCTGACAGACTAACAGTCAAAAAGAAAAAAAGTTGCAAAGCATGAAAGCTATTAAAACATACAACAGAGACAATAATGCACAGCATTTAGAAACAAGCCTAAATGCAAATGTCAGGTGACCTCTCATTTCTCAGCTTAGAAAATAGCTTTGCAGCTTAGAACCAGGAGTGGGTGGATATTTTAAGATGTTTTACATCCGATTGTTTTATTGATACATCTGGTACAGAATGATTTTGGCCAACAATGGGATGTATAATTGTATCAAAATAATTGTTTTCATTCAGTTATACTTAGACTGATGTGAAATGCAATGAAACAGCAAGACACAGAAGACATCAATTTACGGAAGGTTCTGTTTTCAGACTGGGGATGTAGGTGAGCAGAGAGCAGGATGTCCTGTGGTCTCCGGCACTATTGTGCAGAAACTTAGACCTAGGATCAAGGACAACATTCCCTCTGTCACTGAGCCCCCTCACTCTTACTATTACCACACACACACAAACACGCACACACACACACACAAACACACACTCTGTCTCAGACCCATGCTGGCTGTTATACAATGGGAACTTCTCCAAAAACACCCTTTGGCAGTCTATATATAGATCACTTAGTTTAGCTTACTACAGAATTGCCACTGTGTAATGGGAGGTTTTAATCAGCTATTTTGGGACAGTTTTGTCCCACCTAGATTAAGACTTAGGTCTTAAAATAACTCAGCATTTCATCGGAGGAAACACAGCCTAGTGGTTGTTTGCTGAAGATTTAGTTAATTATTCAAGGGTTTTTAAAAGAACAGCACATTAATCCAACCGTTTTCGTCCCGGCAGTATAAATGACGTAGCAGCTTCGACATACAGTATCGGTGGCAGGTCACTAAGCCTTGCTAGTCAAGGTCCATTACCGCTATCTGTTTCACAAATATAAAAGTTTGTGGATACCTGATCATTACTCCCAAATCGACCCATAATCATTCCATTCCATAACTAGGACACAATGTCCACTAAATTACGTTGCATAGCTGCTGTATGGGGATTGGAGCTCGTTCTAAGGATAAGCTCCGATGTCATATGAGGCGGCCTGGCACTCAGGCAGCCTCTCAGTTCATCTCAATTTTGTCAAGGCGTCCCAAATTGTCCTATTCAACCTTGGAAAAACCAAGTCTCTACGAAGCTCGCTTTGTGTACCAGGACAACGTCATGCTGTGAGTCTCTTAGACCCACTGAAGGGAAATCTTAATATGAATGTCGGATCTGGATAATTGTCTGCTTCCAACAAAGGGGTTGTTGACGACCCACACATTTTTATGATGGTTAGGTGTCTATATATACTTGCTATATAGTGTAATTCAATCTTTATGTATTTTGACCCAATACCAATGTCCATTTAAATATTAAATAATATTTAATATATTCATAAATGTACGTAGTCATAACTAAATAAAATGTTAATTCAATAGTTATATATATATATTTTTTTATTTATTTATTTATTTTTCTTTAGTCCTTTTAAGGTGATGGAAACCCACACATGGGAAACATTTTCTAAAAATACCTTATAATCGTATTACTGTGAGGAAAAACAAGTATACTAATACGGCTGTAATGTTTGATATTAAGAAAATTGTCTAATTTTGGGTCCTGCCGTTTGAGTCCACTGATTTAAGCCCCTCCCCTTTTCCCCAAACCACAGCGGATAAATCCTAATTCCTTCTCTGCTCCCTATATATGTGCACTACTACGCCTCTCAATGAATAGGTTTTACGTCATAATTGGTGCACTATGTGTCAAATAGCGTGCGATTGGGTATTCAGTAGAAGGTCCTATTGTCTCGTGTGCTGCGGCTGTTCACTTGTCCACTTGACTCAGCTTTGCTTAGAGCAGCTTCACACACACACACACACACACACACACACACACACACACACGCGCACTCACGCGCGCGAGCAGAAGCAAAGTAACGGTTGATCGCGAACACAGCTCTGTCTGCTTCAGCATTCACATCGAAATAACTCTGCCTAATGTTTTGTGCATTCATGGAAGTTTGAATCCATTTCAATCGAATTTCTTTTAATCAGGTCAGGCTTTTTTCAACAACTTGAGCAACATGGACCAACTGGAGCCGAAGTAAGTGCACTTTTTATTAAACATAAATTAGGAAAATCCTTTCTTTTTCAGACTTGTACATTTGTTTACAATTTTGTTACAATTACAATTACTACTATCTATCTGTCTGTCTGTCTGTCTGTCTGTCTATCTATCTGTCTGTCTGTCTGTCTGTCTGTCTGTCTCTCTGTCTGTTCGTCCATCCATCCATCCATCCATCTAAATCATTCTCAGCTGTCACCATATGCCCTACTGCTATCAAGATTCAAAAAACACAAATACATGTGAATAATGTAAATACCATAAAAAACTATATATATATAAATCAACTGCACAACAATATCCTGAATTGAAAAATGGCCCCTTGTTGACATTAAATGAGCTGTATTAGATTTTACCTGTGCATTGTTCAATTCTTCAGCTAACTTTGTGATAAGACGCTAATTCCGTTTCTCCCATTAATTTCTTTTAAAACAGTCGCAAATTTACACTTCATGTAATCTAATAACAAATAAGGCTAAAAATTACAGTCTTAATCAAGAAAATGTGTTGTAATTTAATAACTTAATAAATGGAACACCATCTTTGACATGTTGATGTGTGTATGTATATATATATATATATATATATATATATATATATATATATATATATATATATATATTCTCTATCTAACAATAGAGAAGAAATCACTAGCTTGAGCAAATTTTCCTCTATGGGAGAGTATAGGATGGAGGATGTTTGTGGCGGTTGTGACTTGAGAGTTTTGTGCTTCCTCTCTATCATGACAAGCTAAAGAGTGGCCGGTCAAAGAATGACTGTTTACAGCGACTATAACCTAAGTGCTAACAGGAAAGAACTTGTTATTTTGGATGTGAAATGCGGCTGAGGACCTGGTGAACATTTAATGTTAGTTTGCCGCTGTGGTATTACAGGAACAATGCCGTCACTGATCATTTTCCTATAACAGTGCGTTATAAAGCATAAAGCACTGTCATCACAATATTGTTTGATGATATATTGATAAGTTGATTGACAGATGAATAGTGTGTAATGTAAGAAAAAGTGTGATTGTTGCAATTAAACTGTTAATAAAGGCAAATTTTAACAGAGAGATACTAATATCAGATACATTTTATTACTAGCTATTCGTCGTTTCATTGTACAGCTAACATTTCTTTCATTTATTATAAGGTTACATTATACATTATATTATATTGATTTTAGTTACTGTAGTGCAAGCACATGATTTTGTAAACAGAATTATTTCACATGCGACGGGAAGACTTTAAAGCAGGTAAGCTAGATGTTTCGCTAACTGTTAGACACTTACTGTACATGTCTGTGGAGATAGTGTGAAGCAGATGATGTGTGAAAAGCTGTTCATGCTGTACTTCATCCATGAGCAAATGGTCTAAGCTAGAAAGCTGCTGGCTGCCAGTGAGTGACTAAATTGGACGTGTTGTGTGGAGGCTGTACCAGCACACTGACTGTATTGTATAGAGCTGTGCAGTACAGTACAGGCTTTGTAAGGGGCATGTGAGAACCTGGGAAAAGATGTCACATCTCAGCTGAACATGACAGACTGTATGTACATTTGCATATCATCATAAATATAATCATAAATATGATCATCATGTTCTCCCCGTGCCTCAAGGAGGTTCTCCGGTTTCCTCCTGGTCCAAATACATGCACGGTAGGGCACCTTGGGGGGGGGGTTGATTGGTGTTGATTGGCACCTTGGAAAATTGTCCCTAGTGTATGAATGTGTGTGTGTGCCCTGCGATGGGTTGGCATTCCATCCAAGGTGGATCCTGCCTTAATGCCCATAGACGCCTGAGATAGGCACAGGATCCTTGTGACCCGAGGGAAGATCGGATAAAGCAGTAGAAGATGAATGAATGAATGAATATAATCATGATTTGCCATTTTTTAAAACATTTACAACATATAGGGAATTAACAAAACTAACAAACAAGAAATAAAATGTATATCGCTCTGTAATACAATTAATATTCTGGTGACTGTGGATTTTGTGTAGCATACACTGTGAAGATAATACTACTAATAATAATAACACAATATTTACGTTGTCAAAACAATTAGTATCACCAAAGCTTTTTTTCATTTTAAAGGAAATTTTATATAAACGTAATAAAAGTTATTGTTTTGTTAAAACCCTATCTAGACTATATTATATAATTAGATATTATGTAATTTGCTGAATGTCAAGAATGTACGCTTAGTATTTGAAAGAAAGGTAGAGAATGTAGCTTTTACCTAAATGTGTGAAAACAGTAAAAAAAAAAAATTGAAAATGCATCACTTAGCTCTTAGTACTTGGAGACTGCATTTTGTGAGACAGATCCAATTAAAATTGCTTGATTTTTAGTGCATCTGATCGAGTTGACAAATTTATGAAGTGAATTAATGTCATTTATAATAAAAGGTATTTTCATAAAAAATCTGTTCTCTTGCTTCTCTACGCTGAGGCATAACATGGTATTAAACATATAAATGAGCATCCTATGTATGTTTTGTTCATTATGTCAAGAATCATGGAATAATAATAATAATATCTAAATAATATCTAAATCTAACTTTGAGCACTGACTAATGTACAATTTTATTATATATATATATATATATATATATATATATATATATATATATATATATATATATATATATATGCAGATATGACAGGGTTTTTCGGATGGTCTATTGTCTGTGGTAACTTTGTTGTAACACATTTTTGTCAACATAAACTACTTGCATGCTACTCCACAAATGTACTCTAATACTTAAAATATTACTTGTTGACAAAATAGTCGCCTCAGACTAGTGATCAAATCTACCATGTTCTATTGCTTAGCTAGGTACAGGATATTGGCTAATTTTAGCTAAGAGTCACTGAGACAGCTGTCAGCGTAGCTATCTGAGCAGTTACACTACCTCTAAAAGCAGCACTTGCTCATGTTAGCATGGCTTTGCTAGCAAACAACCATGTGCTGTGACTGATCCAGGGTTAAAGCCATTCAAACAGACAATTAAATACTTTTGTAACAATAGATACTTAATGTATGTTATGTGGTTCAAATAGTTTTTACCAAGATATAATTTAAAACAAAAGTTTTAAGTTGTCTTAAAATTGCTTATGTTTTAAATGACCATCTCTATTTAACCCGATCATTTTGGTCAGTATTAGTTAATAGGGTGGCCAGTCAGTCAGACAGACGCCAGACAGAAAGTAGAAATGTGTCCAAGAATTGTTAATTAGCTGACCAGCTATTTATAATTGTTAACACAATAATTTTGCACAGCAGAACTTGATATAACTGTTCTTTTAATAAGAAGCACAAATGCTGGCTTTATTCTAACTGCAGAGACCGTACTACATCATAGCATTTATGAATCAGATCTACCATGTGACTTAAAACACAACAGTAAATTAATTTGTAGTAATAAACCTTTCAAAGTCTTTGGAAAACTTGAATAAGCAATAAACCTCTGGAATATTGAACAAATACAAAAATGTCTTTCCTGTGCTGACAGTATACACACACACAGTAAAGTGTCCACATTGAAAGAAATGTTGTGAATGCTGTAGTGTTCCTGATCTTGTGTACAGTGATGAGCACAAAGCGACTGGGGTTATAGGAAAAAGCGACTTGCAAAATAAATATTCAGTAATGTTGTGCCTTAGGCAGTTGCCATGCTTCTTCATTACAGTCTGTACTGTCAGTGGAAAACTCTTGACAGTTTAGTGCCATGAAGTCAAATCTCTGAGGAAGTAACCTCAGAAATCTGACTAAAAGAGTTTAGTCATTTGGATGCTAAACAAATTCAACAGTTTTGAATCCAGGAAAGATCGTCATTTAAAAAAATGGCCTGTGCAATGCTGCCACAAATTCCTGTTAAAAGCCTAACTGTAATTCCCTAACAGTACCAACACTTGTGTGCTTTTGGCAATGCTTAAAAAAATAAAAAAAAAAAAAAATAAAAAATAAATATATAATATATATATATATATATATATATATATATATATATCATAATAAGCTGTTTGTTGTGCATAATATTTTTATTCCTTCATTTGAGGATGACACCACAGTGGGAGTACATTTTCATCGTTCTTTCACTTTGTTTACTTCTCTCAACATGAAGACTTGTGGCTTTATAAAAACATTACTTAAGGGTATAATGAATACTTTATGGTTAACAAAAGGGTAAAAATCTGTCAATTCAGAGGGGAAAAAATGATTGGGATTACCTAGATTTTTGGCAATAGTAACAGCAACAATTGTACCGGAACAAATGCCTTTTCTACAGCTTCAGTGTATGGAAATAGTCTCATTAATAGGTAGCTTATGAACTATGAACTACCGTCTTTTGTTATGGGAGAAAGAGTTCTAGTTTCTTTTTTTTATGACATTCAGTAATAAAATATGTATAGTGTCCAAAGTTAAAAAATAAAAGTTTTATTTCATAAACTTATTCTGGAGAGCCAGTTGTACTTTGATGGACATTCACAGATGGCCAGAAATGCTCATGTTCGGATGAATGTACTAAATTTTCCTTTTTTCTGTTTGGTTCCTTCCTACAGAAAACAAACACTGACCATCCCTGTGCATGAAGGATGAGAATACCTCCTTTGAGTAGCACATTAGTGGATGATGGGCTGGGAAGTGCACTGCAGTGAATGCATTTTCTGACAGCTGGGAATTCGGCAGAAGAAAAACTCCCCTGCTGTCCGCTGATGCCAGGATGGCAAGTCTGGCTCTCAACGAGACCGGGCTAGAGGACTGTGGCATCGATGACTCCTTCAAGTACAACTTGTATGGAGTGGTGTACAGCATCGCCTTCGTGTTGGGCCTCATCACCAACTGCGCTTCCCTTTTTGTTTTCTGCTGCCGTATGAAGATACGCAACGAGACCACTCTTTTCATGACCAACCTGGCATTATCGGACTTGATATTCGTCTGTACTCTGCCTTTCAAAATCTACTATAACATCAGGCGCCACTGGCCGTTCGGCGACGGGCTGTGCAAGATTTCCGGAGGAGCTTTTATCACCAACATCTACGGCAGCATGCTCTTCCTCACGTGCATCAGTGTGGACCGCTTCCTGGCCATAGTTTACCCATTTCGTTCACGCTCCATCCGTACACGGCGCAATGCCGCCATCGTATGCGCTCTGATCTGGCTGTTGATCCTGGGTGGAGGCATGTCGGTGACCTTCTTTTCTGCTACCAACCGGGCCAAAACCATCACCACATGCTTCGAGGGCTTCTCGCAGAAAACCTGGAAGACCTACCTGTCCAAGATCACCATCTTCATCGAGGTAGTTGGTTTCCTCATTCCGTTGCTCATCAACCTGGCCTGTTCCTCCATGGTGTTACGAACCCTGCGTAAGCCTGCTACGCTCTGCCAAATTGGCACCAACAAGACACGTGTGTTGCGCATGATTGTGGTGCATTTAGCCATCTTTATTGTCTGTTTTGTGCCGTACAACTCGGTCCTCTTTGTTTACGCCATGGTTCGCACCCAGGCCTTTTCGAGCTGCTGGCTTGAACGTTTGGCACGGACTCTTTATCCTGTAACGCTCTGTGTGGCCACGCTAAACTGCTGCTTCGATCCGGTGGTATACTACTTCACCTCCGAGTCTTTTAAGAAGTCTCTGACGACAGGGAAATGTCAAGTCAAGCAGGAGAGCGCGCCGCGCACCGAAGCGCCAGTCTCGAGCAAAGACAACATAGAAAGTGAAAAAGTAGAGGCTAATAGAGTTTCCAGCAACGGAAAAGAACGAGTAACAGAGACTCAGTTTTGAGTGGGCATTTATATATACCCCCACCACTCTCTCCACATTTTAGAGGAGGTCTGCCAAGTCTTTACCAGGGACTTAGCTCTAAGGTTTTTGCTCAGCACTTTTGTGACTGAAGCCTTCACCCACTCATAAATATCAATATTTAAATTAAAGGTCCAACACTGTTTTATGTCTCAGTTTATGGGAACAGCATATGTTAAATAAAGCGACTCAACACAAGTAGTGTCAAACGGGATATTACTGATTTTTCTTAGTTGATTAGCAAAGCGACATACAATTCTATCTTAAAATTTTTAGTTGGTTTTACAAAATGAATTAGCGCACCTAACTGATAGATATGTACACATAAACACTGTGCCACTGTTAACTGCTAACCATGAAATTTGTTGGTGTGCACCTACATGCACTGATGCACTGAAGTCATGTTGCTTCTTTTTATATTATAATAAAATGTTCGTTTTTTTTTTTTGTATGAAAGATCGGATTGAAGAACTATCAGCTCCTAACAAACAGCACTTTTCCTTGTAGGATTTCTGAATGTGTTTTTAATGTAGATGCAGGTTATCAGGCCATTAAAATTTGTAAGAGTGATACGTCTTTGTTATCATTCGGTTACGGACAACAGAAACATCGGACATGTTCATTATTTGGGATTCGAAATTCTTGGTTTAAGAAGAGCCGAACTGGGGCAAACAACTGTGATTTAACACAGCAGCTGCAAAAGGGGCCCACTGCTTTTTTTTTTTTTTTTGTTATCCGTATACAAGCTGGCTCCCAGGCTTAACCCCACCCCCCAGTGTGTGCTGATCGAGGGCAAAGCCGAGCAAAAAAAAAAAGAGTTAAGAGTTTAATGTATCGCACTGAGAACTCCCAAGAGTTAGGATCAGATCGCAAACTCTATAATGCCCTACAATACAAGTGTATATTGAAGAATTTTTTTGGGGGTATGGTGTAAAAAAACACCTTTCTGTAAAGGAAAGGGATACATTCTGAAGTTCAGTAAATGCTTATTAAGCAATGGGTTATTGTCTTAGGATTAGTCATGTTGAGGTTCAGGGAGCTGCCTTAATTCGCTTAATCGTGTTGTTATGGGTACTTTCAGGCACGTACCCTCCACTAGATTAGCATGCATTCACCAACTGAATTATTATTTATTGAACCAGAGCCAAAGCCTACATTCGAACACCAGGAGGAGTGCAAGAGTTCGAGATCTCTGAGCAACGAAAAGTTGTGTCTTGCAGGCTGAAGTAATGTAAAACATGGTGATTTACTGACGTTAGTATCACTGTACTGTAGTGTTAAAAATCCTAGTGCCTACATTATCATGCAAGACGGGTAGTTATTATATTATACAAGGATCTGTATAATGTATAATGTGTGTACAAGAAGCTATTTAAAAAGTGGTAGGCTACGTGACCGTATCGTTTCATACTTTATTTATTTTGCACATTTGTATTGCTATTAAATTAGAAATAGTTTTTTTGCAAGACCGTTCTTGTTTCTGCCTCGCACATTAATATGCTTGCTATTACACATGATCATTTCTGCAGCAACAGTGGCAATTTTTTAGAAGGAGTCTCCATTTTAAGTACTTTCTAACAATCAGAGGTATATGCTTTCTGACACTGGAAAGTCTTCAAGATGGAGAACTTTGCACATTTGAGTTACTTGGTAGCAAGACAAGCTAAGAACTTTATTTTCCCTCTAATTAACTTAAAGAGGAAATCATACTGGTGAGGGTTTATGACTGTTAGAATGTAAGTGATAACTAGAAGCTTGCTGTGGTATAAATAATATTAAAAGGTAAAGGGTGTATTTTGCCTTAGTAATGTGCCACATGTTGATTTAAACAGCCGATTGGCTTCCTCTAATCCTTTCGTAAATGACTAATATCAAAAGTTTTATTTTCCATTATAGACTCCATCCCATGTCCGAGTTTTCTGCTGCTTTCATAAGGTCTGGTAAAGCGGCATAATCATTGCTTCATTTTCTCGGAGCTTGGGTAGAGTCACATGAGTGTAAGGCTTAGTGAAAGTACTGTAGATGAACTCGCCTAAGCTTAATCAAAAGAAAGCATATCCTACCCAGCATTAGTGATCTATCAGCCCCTTTAAAGCAGGTTATCTAATATAAAGAAAACATGTTTTAGTGGGTTGTCTGGTTAGATTAAACTGTAATAAACAGCAGAGATCGACTGATTGATTTGCCGGGCGATTATTTTGGGAATTCTGGGGCATTTTTTAAAATAATTGACACTGGTGGTTGTGCTGCAAGTTAGGCCAAATATTATGCAGACACATCTGACACACCAATTGCGGCCCCTTTTCAAATTCCCTCCAGCCCGCAGACGCTGTCAAAAAATCAATAATATGCTGACCGTCAGAACTGTAGACCAGAGAGTACAAATATTTTGTATATCAACAGAAGATGGCAGTAGACCTGTGGCTGAAACTCAGTCAGTGAAGAAGGTCTTATATATATATATTATATAAGAGGCAAAGCTCTAAAACTCCACTGTATTTTTCACCAAGTTCTCTGTGACGAGTGATACATGGATTCATTCTCTCTTTGTACTTCCGAATAAGATAACTGTTAGTGTTATTTGAATTTAGAGGTTTACTGTGAGCATTTAATATAATTTAATATTGAATATAATGTTTGAAATGAGCCGAGATATATTTAATCTTCCAGAAAGATTATTTACAAGAATATTACATTTTCATTTTATAAAACTTTCAAATATAAAATATAATTTGGGTAAAAATTTTAATATATCCATGGTGGTTTAAATGGTTTAATGAATGTCAGGCTGAATGGTCGGCCCCCACATATTAACACCACACCAAATATGGCCGTCATTGCAAAAAGTTTGGTGTAGTTTCTATGAGAGAATTTAAATTCCCATACCAGCAGATGGCAGTAGTGTGTTTTCGGTGTCTAAACTGGGACCCTGAAGCTTATATATATATATATATATATATATATAGATATATATATATATATATATATATACACACACACACACACACACACACACACACACACACACACACACACACACACACACACACAGTACTGTGCAAAAGTTTTAGGCAGGTGTGAAAAAATGCATAGAAATCTTTCAGAAATATTAATAATTTGTTTATTTTTGTCAATTTAAATGCAAAGTGAGCAAACAAAAGAAAACTCTAAATCAAATCAGTATTAGGTGTTACTACCTTTTGTGATGGCACGACCTGCACAGAGCCCTGATCCCGGCATCATGGCGTGTGTGTGGGGTTCCTTGAAGAGACAGAAGGATGTGAGAACGTCTACATCCACAGAAAATCAGTGTTTACTTCTCCAAGATGGAACAACCTACCAGCTGTAGGTTGTGTGTAAGTGTACCTGGGAGAATTGCTGCTTTTTTGAAGGCAAACCGTGTTCACACCAAATATTGATTTCATTATTCTCTTTTGTTCATTGATGAAAGTAAATGATTAACACTTCGAGGGTAAGTATTCTTTGTTTACATCATTCTTTCACACCTGCCTAAAACTTTTGCACAGTACTGTGTATTTGTGTGTGTGTGTGTGTGTGTGTGTCTTTAATACGAGTTATTTTCTGTATTTTGGATTTTATCAGATGACAGGAAAAAGAAAATCACCCAAACATATCACCGAAACTTTTTTGCTGATATTTTTGGCCGATCTTCTTTTTTTTCTCATCTGCTAAAATCTAATAGTGATGCCTTTATTTTTATATATAAGCACCGGCATCAGCCAGAGAACAACCCATATCCGGCAACCTCTAGCTTAACAGCCACAATCTTGATATGAATTCTGTGCAATTTTATTTGCATAGTGCATTTAGGCATAGCCACAAACCAGACTTACATAGACAAGCAAACAAACAAATACATAAATAAAAACATTTAGATTAAAAGCATTTGAACTGCACCTTTAGCTATAATAAGTAAGGCTGAGGCAACCACATATCAGTTGAGTGACATGCACATCTGTACGTGCATGGCTCTATTACAATAATGCTAGACAGAATTGTGTGTAAGAGTGTTGGAAATATGATCTTTATGAAAGAAATACAGCAAGCTTTAAAAGCAGTAAGTGAAACACTGGGGTAGCAGAAGCTATTTGGGTTCCTGGGAATGTATGAGGACAGATAGGATGAAATGAATCCAGTGGATACGTGGATTGAGGGAGCACACTCCTGCTCTGCGAACTTGTCTCATGTGAGAATGAGTCTGTGAAAAAGTATTTAGCATGTGGAACACAAAGGATCGCAGTACTTTTTCAGAACTGAAAGATTGTTTACATGTGTTTGGTGAATATATGTATTTTTTTTTTGGTGCACGTGCTTCTAAAAGCACAAGATTATTCACTTGTCCCCAAAAATGTTGGTGTATTGTAAATGTAGAAAAAACCTGTACATAGGTTAAATAAATATGTACAGGGCTACTTCTACACTAAATTAATGACACCACTACATTTTTGGGGGACACCTGGATAATCATGTGATTTTAAGATATAGCGCCTCTTTAATCGTCCTAATAACCTACTGAAGAATGCTTTTAGGTTTTGGCATGTGATTATAGGGATTTCAGCTCTTTTAGTTCTTATCAGGGCACGTAGTGATGTCGTGGAGTTCAGTTTATCCCAAATGTGTTTTGTTGAAACGAAGTGGATCTTATAAAAACAGCGGGGCTTTATTTAAGGGCTCATCACAGAACCAGAATTTTAGTGAGTTCTGAGTTTGATTCTTTTATATGATTTTGCATATTTCATAAACGCTTACAAGTGTTGTTCATTTGATTATGTTGGTTTCCTACATCATTGAAACAGGCCAGGATTGAGCTTAAATAACAATAGCAAATTTTATCTTAAAACAATGAGTTAAAATCCTCTAAAAGAAGTTTCTGTTTCTGAGCAACGAACCCGAGTTTGCACTGGAAGATTCCTAACTGTAGATTCTTATCTAAACAGTAACATTCACGTGTTAAAATCACACAGTAATGCTGCTGTACTTGACTTGCACTTTACCCCCCTCAACAATGATGTAATAAGAAGGGTCCATCATCCAAATATTATCTGTACCCTAACCTTCATCTACATGATGTTACCTCATCATGTAGATGAGGTAACAACAAAAAGGTTACTGGTAATAACTGTTGGCACTCTAATAACACTGAAGACCATGACCAAGCTTAATGGAGCTTCCTGGTCTTTCCAGTCTGATTTGGTACATTAAAGTTTGAACCTAGACAATATGTTTTAGGGGGCAAAATGTTTTATCACCTAATTCTCACCTATAGCCTTTTAAAGTGTATAATATCTTAAACCCAGTGGTGGATGAAGTACACAAACCATGTATCTGTATCTGAGTTGTAGTAAAAATACACTTGGTAAAATATCAGTTTAGGAAATTTCAAAGTGCTTCCTTTCACTTGAGTAAAAAGTATTCAAATATATTAATAAGTATCCAGAATATTCAATTCAATTTTAGTTGTAGAACGCTTTTTACAATGTGTCATCGTCTCAATACATAAATATAAAAAATACATAATACTTAATGAAACATAATACATAATGGAAAATGAAGATCAGTTTACCCCTAATTGTTTCTTGTTGAGCGAGCCGAAGCGACAGTGGCGAGTAAAAACTCTGAGAACAGGAAGAAACCTTGAGAGAACCCCATCCTCATTTGGGTTGTTAGTTTTGTGTGCGGTTTGGGGATGTTTATTATGGAGTGAGAAGTGTAACCATGAATTTGTTAGATAACAAATTTAGAGCCGCTATGTAATAAAATTTTATTATGATTTATTATTATTATTATTATTATTATTATTATTATTATTTTGGTCACAAGACTCTTCCTTAATCAGGTCATCATGAGATGGTACTCTTATCAATGCATTAATAGAATGATATTAATTATTCAAACACTGATTGATATTAAAATTATTATGAGTCCAAACCCCTTTTTTTCACCCACTTCAAAAAAAAAAAAAGATCAAACATGAACGGGTATGTGACAAGTTAAGGGTCAGGAGTTTCCTCATTTTTTCTGGCCAAAATTTTCTGCTTGCTGTCCAACAGCTCAGTTCATCAGTTCAACAGGATCAGGATCGGGAAGGAATATCCAATACAAAATATCAACTTTCTTTTATAGGAGGCAATAAATGAGTTTCAGCTGTATGTTTGGAGAAATACTAGTGTGTACGGTAAAAGCGCTCATTTGTTCTAAGCAAGGATGTTTCCATAAAAATTTACTATTTATTATCCACTCATAAATAAATAAATAAATAAAATGAATGACTGATTTCACAAAATGTAGTTGAGGTAAAATAAGGGGGAAGGTAAGGTAAGGTAAAAAGGTAAGATATTTGACGTTGAAAAGTAGTGAAGTTAAAGTAAAAATCCCTCTAAATGGAAATATTTTAGTACAGTCAAGTACAGACATGTGAAAAAGCCACTTAAGTACAGTAAAGAACTGCATTTACTTTATTATTGTCCACCACTTTTTAATACACACTGTTCATGCTTCCAGATAAAGCGGTAGAAGATGAAGATGAAGATGAAGATGAAGATGTTCATGCTTCCAGTTTCATTGTGCGTTGGTGCCTCTAAAACCTTTTTGCCTCCCATGTTCCCTCTAGTGGTAAGAGCGGGTAATATACCAGAAAGTGCTATATAACAGCTCTCATTAGTACTGTATTCTATATATATATATATATATATATATATATATATATATATATATATATATATATATATATATATATATATATCTATATATATATATATATATATAGATAGATACTTTAGAGTGCGCAATATATAAACACACACACGCACACACACACACACACACACACACACACACACACACACACACACACACACACACACACACACAAAACACACACAAACACACACATATATAAGACCTTAAGCCATCCTGAATCAAACAGTTCATGTGAGGCAATCTACCTAGAATTGAAGCTGTTCTGTACTAAAGAAATAGGACAAAGTTCATGCTTCTGTGCTAAAGAATGATCATCAGCTACCGGAAACATGTACTTGCAATTATCACTGATAAAGAGGGTCCCTGCAGATTGCATGTGTGTGTGTGTAGGTGTGTGTATATATATATATATATATATATATATATATATATATATATATATATATATATATATATATATATTTATTCATTTATTTATTTATTTTACAGGCTTCACAAAATGTTTTCTGCCACATGACTGTAATCCTTTTGAACTGGGATGAGCTGGATCGCAAGATCAGGAAGGAATATCCAAATACAGAAGATCACCTTGTTTGACAGGATTTCAGCTGTATGTTTGGAGAAACTAATTGTCCGGATTCGAAGAGTGTATAAAAGCTCTTATTTGTGCTAAGCAAGGAAATTCAATTCAAATTCAAATAACGTTTAACATCTGTGCATTTATATATTTGCTTGGTTAAAGTAAATATTCAAATAATTAAACTATGTAGTTTGCTGCAAAAGAAACATGTATCTCTAAGAAATGATTAAATACTAGGTGTTTCCAAACTTTTGACAGGTACTAGCTTTATACAGATCGATAGATCGATAGGTAGGAAGGTAGATAGATAGATCATTGATGAATTAATGTTTTGTATGTGCTGACAACTTTGATAGAGCAGCTGTACCTGCAAGCAACCACATACATGGTTAGTAGGTCAAAGAGCAAAATAAGATTCTGCATTCAGAGAACAATGAGAAATGTGTTTTGCTACAGGAAATGCAGATCGATTTTACCAAAGAAAAACACTGGTATGGTAGTGATATGGTAGTTAAAAACCAGGTGATATTAAAATTTGCGTAACTCTGTTGTGAAGGGAAGTCGTTTACATGCAGCTTGATCGAAGGCAAAAATAATCCTTTCTCTTAATTTATTTGCACAAAAAAATGCCCACATAAATTTGTGCCCCCACATTCACACTACATTTTACATTTACATTTACATTCTGTGGCATTTGGCAGACGCCCTTATCCAGAGCGACTTACAACTGAGCAATTGAGGGTTAAGGGCCTTGCTCAAGGGCCCACTAGTGGCAGCTTGGTGGTGGTGGGGTTTGAACCTGCGATCTTCAGGTCCAGAGTCCAACACCTTAACCACTAAGCCAACACCTCCCTACACTACACGTACCTAACCATTAAGCGTTATTAGTGTGTAATTTTCATCTAAACATGTTATGATAGAAATGCAGAAGTACTCTTAAAGGGTACAATACACAAATACATAAGCATGAAATCCTGTGTGGTTTGTTTGTATCTATGAGCACACCACTGACTCACAACAAAACAAGCCACTCTATGCTTCTCTCATGATAAATATTGCTTTAATACATAATGGAAATCTAGTGGAAATGTGGAAATGTATTTAACATCAAATACATACATGCCCGATGAGCATTTAGATAATCACAAATACTGAAATTATGTATATCATATAATTATAATTATGATTTATAGGGAAACCATGTAAAGTACATGAACATTTGAGGGCAGGCTGACTCGAAGTGCATTTTAATTACATGTTAACAATGATAAAGTTCATTGTTGTAAGAGTCACATGATATTATTTGTCATTTTGAGACCAGAAAGTGGAAAGTTTCCATGCAAACACACATACACACGCACACACACACACACACACACACACACACCCACACACACACACACACACACAAATGGAAATTTGTACTCACATACAATTTTTCTGGAGGTGGTTCTAAGCTCATGTAGTGATTTCCACTGTAAATATTTAATGCAGTACTGCCTGAGAACCGGAACATTGTGGACATCCAATATTGATTCCCCCCCCTGTCCGTTCTGCCCAAAATTACTTTCGAGCGTATTATGTATCTTGATGATGAGATTTCACGTAGATGTTGAGGAAAATTGGTCTGCTTTTCGCACATGGGTGAGCCTCTGCCTATCTTCATTTTCCTGAGACACTCTTCCTCTCAGTCATTTGCTTTTAATACCCAGTTATATTATGACCTGACTGACAGTTAATCAGTATTAACCAGTAGCAATCAATTCTTTCGCCTAATCAGTAAGTTTATCTCCAGCTTCTTTTAAGTAACACTTCCAGTCTTTTGTTCAAATGTTTCTATCTTTTACTGTGAATTAAAAGAGCTAAGAGGGTTATACTATGACATGGACGATCTTTTAAAACTAGAATTACAGTTACACTGATCTATGTTTCAGTACCTTTTTTTGCCTCTTTCAGTCATGACTCAGAAGTTTATATCTGCGATCTCACACCACACTCATGAACAAGTTATCTTTGAATCTTTTCCTTTTAATTACCCAGCAGAATAGCATTAAATAATCTTTGTATCTTTATTTTGCTGCTTTCAAAGTTTACTTTAAAAGGTGTATGTTTTAGGATATTTTCACCTGTGATATGCTTATAGAGCTTGTTATTTGGGGATTTTCCCCACATCTTTCTGTTGTTCAGCTGCTGCTGATTGCTTTGGCCTTCATGGCAATGTTTGTGATACTTTCCGTCTTTCCTCAGGTGACAAATGGCTTGCTTTAGTCCCATCGACAGCTTTTTGTCTTAATTTTTATTTATATTTTTAACTTTTACATACTTTATGGATCTCTTGAGAGAAA
>JACRUU010000005.1:4066603-4152081 GCA_030449085.1 Kryptopterus vitreolus | reverse complement strand
TTTCCACTGGCCCAGTGGAGGACATTTTTCTGGTTGCAAAGTTGTTACCTTTGGAGCAGACGTAGTGGTTAGAGGTGTAGTTTCTTGTGGACCTGTGGTCTCTTTTGGGAGGAGCTGTACTTGCCTCAGTAGTTGACACTACCGGATGCACTGTTGTTATCTTTACAACTGCTTTGGTAGTCATGGTAGTAACTTCTGGTGATATGGTGGTTTCTTTGGAAGGACCAGTGCTTGTCACTTCTGGCGGAGGAGCTCTTGGTGGTGGTGGTTGGGAGAGTTGTTTTTAGCAAGGTGGTTTGTTCTGGGGTAATTGTTGTTTCTTTTCCAGTAGTTTTTTGCAATGGCTGAGTGGAGGAAATTTCTGGTGGCAAAGTTGTTACCTTTGGAGCAGATGTAGTGGTTAGAGGTGTAGTTTCTTGTGGACCTGTGGTCTCTTTGGGAGGAGCTGAGCTGTACTTGCCTCAGTAGTTGACACTACCTGATGCACTGTTGTTACCTTTACAACTGGTTTGGTAGTCATGGTAGTAACTTCTGGTGATATGGTGGTTTCTTTGGAAGGACCAGTGCTTGTCACTTCTGGGGCTCTTGTGGTGGTGGTTGGCACAGTTGTTACTGGCAAGGTGGTTTGTTCTGGGGTAATTGTTGTTTCTTTTCCAGTAGTTTTTTGCACTGGCCCAGTGGAGGACATTTCTGGTGGCAAAGTTGTTACCTTTGGAGCAGATGTAGTGGTTAGAGGTGTAGTTTCTTGTGGACCTGTGGTCTCTTTGGGAGGAGCTGTACTTGCCTCAGTAGTTGACACTACCGGATGCAATGTTGTTACCTTTACAACTGGTTTGGTAGTCATGGTAGTAATTTCTGCTGATATGGTGGTTTCTTTGGAAGGGACCAGTGCTTGTTACTTCTGGGGCTCTGGTGGTGGTGGTTGGCAGAGTTGTTTTTGGCAGTTGTTACTGGCAATGGTTGGTTTGTTCTGGGGTAATTGTTGTTTCTTTTCCAGTAGTTTTTTGCAATGGCTGAGTGGAGGACATTTCTGGTGGCAAAGTTGTTACCTTTGGAGCAGATGTAGTGGTTAGAGGTGTAGTTTCTTGTGGACCTGTGGTCTCTGTGGGAGGAGCTGTACTTGCCTCAGTAGTTGACACTATAGGAAGCACTGTTGTTACCTTTACAACTGGTTTGGTAGTCATGGTAGTAACTTCTGGTGATATGGTGGTTTCTTTGGAAGGACCAGTGCTTGTCACTTCTGGGGCTCTTGTGGTGGTGGTTGGGAGAGTTGTTTTTGGCAAGGTGGTTTGTTCTGGGGTAATTGTTGTTTCTTTTCCAGTAGTTTTTTGCAATGGCTGAGTGGAGGACATTTCTGGTGGCAAAGTTGTTACCTTTGGAGCAGATGTAGTGGTTAGAGGTGTAGTTTCTTGTGGACCTGTGGTCTCTTTGGGAGGAGCTGTACTTGCCTCAGTAGTTGACACTACCGGATGCACTGTTGTTACCTTTACAACTGGTTTGGTAGTCATGGTAGTAACTTTCTGGTGATATGGTGGTTTCTTTGGAAGGACCAGTGCTTGTTACTTCTGGGGCTCTGGTGGTGGTGGTGGTGGTGGGACAGTTGGCAGTTGTTACTGGCAATGGTGGTTTGTTCTGGGGTAATTGTTGTTTCTTTTCCAGTAGTTTTTTGCAATGGCTGAGTGGAGGACATTTCTGGTGGCAAAGTTGTTACCTTTGGAGCAGATGTAGTGGTTAGAGGTGTAGTTTCTTGTGGACCTGTGGTCTCTTTGGGAGGAGCTGTACTTGCCTCAGTAGTTGACACTACCGGATGCACTGTTGTTACCTTTACAACTGATTTGGTAGTCATGGTAGTAACTTCTGGTGATATGGTGGTTTCTTTGGAAGGACCAGTGCTTGTTACTTCTGGGGCTCTGGTGGTGGTGGTTGGCACAGTTGTTACTGGCAAGGTGGTTTGTTCTGGGGTAGTTGTTTCTTTTCCAGTAGTTTTTTCCACTGGCCCAGTGGAGGACATTTCTGGTTTCAAAGTTGTTACCTTTGGAGCAGATGTAGTGGTTAGAGGTGTAGTTTCTTGTGGACCTGTGGTCTCTTTTGGAGGAGCTGTACTTGCCTCAGTAGTTGACACTACCGGATGCACTGTTGTTACCTTTACAACTGGTTTGGTAGTCATGGTAGTAATTTCTGGTGATATGGTGGTTTCTTTGGAAGGACCAGTGCTTGTTACTTCTGGGGCTCTTGGTGGTGGTGGTTGGGAGAGTTGTTTTTGGCAAGGTGGTTTGTTCTGGGGTAATTGTTGTTTCTTTTCCAGTAGTTTTTTGCAATGGCTGAGTGGAGGACATTTCTGGTGGCAAAGTTGTTACCTTTGGAGCAGATGTAGTGGTTAGAGGTGTAGTTTCTTGTGGACCTGTGGTCTCTTTGGGAGGAGCTGTAGTAGCTGTACTTGCCTCAGTAGTTGACTACTACCGGAAGCACTGTTGTTACCTTTACAACTGGTTTGGTAGTCATGGTAGTAATTTCTGGTGATATGGTGGTTTCTTTGGAAGGACCAGTGCTTGTTACTTCTGGGGCTCTTGGTGGTGGTGGTTGGCACAGTTGTTACTGGCAATGTTGTTTTTTCAGGGGTAATTGTTGTTTCTTTTCCAGTAGTTTTTTCCACTGGCCCAGTGGAGGACATTTCTGGTGGCAAAGTTGTTACCTTTGGAGCAGATGTAGTGGTTAGTGGTGTAGTTTCTTGTGGACCTGTGGTCTCTTTTGGAGGAGCTGTAGTTGCCTCAGTAGTTGACACTACCGGATGCACTGTTGTTACCTTTACAACTGCTTTGGTAGTCATGGTAGTAACTTCTGGTGATATGGTGGTTTCTTTGGAAGGACCAGTGCTTGTCACTTCTGGGGCTCTTGGTGGTGGTGGTTGGGAGAGTTGTTTTTGGCAAGGTGGTTTGTTCTGGGGTAATTGTTGTTTCTTTTCCAGTAGTTTTTTGCCAATGGCTGAGTGGAGGACATTTCTGGTGGCAAAGTTGTTACCTTTGGAGCAGATGTAGTGGTCAGTGGTGTTGGTTAGAGGTGTAGTTTCTTGTGGACCTGTGGTCTCTTTGGGAGGAGCTGTACTTGCCTCAGTAGTTGACACTATAGGAAGTGCAATGTTGTTACCTTTACAACTGGTTTGGTAGTCATGGTAGTAATTTCTGCTGATATGGTGGTTTCTTTGGAGGGACCAGTGCTTGTTACTTCTGGGGCTCTGGTGGTGGTGGTTGGTTGGGAGAGTTGGCACAGTTTGTTACTGGCAATGGTTGGTTTGTTTCTGGGGTAATTGTTGTTTCTTTTCCAGTAGTTTTTTGCAATGGCTGAGTGGAGGACATTTCTGGTGGCAAAGTTGTTACCTTTGGAGCAGATGTAGTGGTTAGAGGTGTAGTTTCTTGTGGACCTGTGGTCTCTTTGGGAGGAGCTGTACTTGCCTCAGTAGTTGACTACTACCGGATGCACTGTTGTTACCTTTACAACTGGTTTGGTAGTCATGGTAGTAACTTTCTGGTGATATGGTGGTTTCTTTGGAAGGACCAGTGCTTGTCACTTCTGGGGCTCTGGTGGTGGTGGTTGGCACAGTTGTTTTTGGCAAGGTGGTTTGTTCTGGGGTAGTTGTTTCTTTTCCAGTAGTTTTTTCCACTGGCCCAGTGGAGGACATTTCTGGTTTCAAAGTTGTTACCTTTGGAGCAGATGTAGTGGTTAGTGGTGTAGTTTCTTGTGGACCTGTGGTCTCTTTTGGGAGGAGCTGTACTTGCCTCAGTAGTTGACACTACCGGATGCACTGTTGTTACCTTTACAACTGCTTTGGTAGTCATGGTAGTAACTTTCTGGTGATATGGTGGTTTCTTTGGAAGGACCAGTGCTTGTCACTTCTGGGGCTCTCGGTGGTGGTGGTTGGGAGAGTTGTTTTTGGCAAGGTGGTTTGTTCTGGGGTAATTGTTGTTTCTTTTCCAGTAGTTTTTTGCAATGGCTGAGTGGAGGACATTTCTGGTGGCAAAGTTGTTACCTTTGGAGCAGATGTAGTGGTTAGAGGTGTAGTTTCTTGTGGACCTGTGGTCTCTTTTGGAGGATAGCTGTACTTGCCTCAGTAGTTGACACTACCGGATGCACTGTTGTTACCTTTACAACTGGTTTGGTAGTCATGGTAGTAATTTCTGGTGATATGGTGGTTTCTTTGGAAGGACCAGTGCTTGTCACTTCTGGGGCTCTTGGTGGTGGTGGTTGGGAGAGTTGTTTTTGGCAAGGTGGTTTGTTCTGGGGTAATTGTTGTTTCTTTTCCAGTAGTTTTTTGCAATGGCTGAGTGGAGGAAATTTCTGGTGGCAAAGTTGTTACCTTTGGAGCATATGTAGTGGTCAGAGGTGTAGTTTCTTGTGGACCTGTGGTCTCTTTGGGAGGAGCTGTACTTGCCTCAGTAGTTGACACTACCGGATGCACTGTTGTTACCTTTACAACTGGTTTGGTAGTCATGGTAGTAACTTTCTGGTGATATGGTGGTTTCTTTGGAAGGACCAGTGCTTGTCACTTCTGGCGGCTCTTGTGGTGGTGGTTGGGAGAGTTGTTTTTGGCAAGGTGGTTTGTTCTGGGGTAATTGTTGTTTCTTTTCCAGTAGTTTTTTCCACTGGCCCAGTGGAGGACATTTCTGGTGGCAAAGTTGTTACCTTTGGAGCAGATGTAGTGGTTAGAGGTGTAGTTTCTTGTGGACCTGTGGTCTCTTTGGGAGGAGCTGTACTTGCCTCAGTAGTTGACACTACCGGATGCACTGTTGTTACCTTTACAACTGATTTAGTAGTCATGGTAGTAACTTCTGGTGATATGGTGGTTTCTTTGGAAGGACCAGTGCTTGTCACTTCTGGGGCTCTTGGTGGTGGTGGTTTGGGAGAGTTGTTTTTGGCAAGGTGGTTTGTTCTGGGGTAATTGTTGTTTCTTTTCCAGTAGTTTTTTGCAATGGCTGAGTGGAGGACATTTCTGGTGGCAAAGTTGTTACCTTTGGAGCAGATGTAGTGGTTAGAGGTGTAGTTTCTTGTGGACCTGTGGTCTCTTTGGGAGGAGCTGTACTTGCCTCAGTAGTTACTATAGGAAGTAATGTTGTTACCTTTACAACTGGTTTGGTAGTCATGGTAGTAATTTCTGGTGATATGGTGGTTTCTTTGGAAGGACCAGTGCTTGTCACTTCTGGGGCTCTGGTGGTGGTGGATGGCACAATTGTTACTGGCAATGTTGTTTTTTCAGGGGTAGTTGTTTCTTTTCCAGTAGTTTTTTCCACTGGCCCAGTGGAGGACATTTCTGGTGGGAAAGTTGTTACCTTTGGAGTATATGTAGTGGTCAGTGGTGTAGTTTCTTGGTGGACCTGTGGTCTCTTTTGGGAGGAGCTGTACTTGCCTCAGTAGTTGACATATGGTGGTTTCTACCGGATGCACTGTTGTTACCTTTACAACTGGTTTGGTAGTCTTTGGTGTGGTCTCTTTTGGAGTCATGGTAGTAACTTTCTGGTGATATGGTAGTTTCTTTGGCAGGACCAGTGCTTGTCACTTCTGGGGCTCTGGTGGTGGTGGTTGGGAGAGTTGTTTTTGGCAAGGTGGTTTGTTCTGGGGTAATTGTTGTTTCTTTTCCAGTAGTTTTTTGCAATGGCTGAGTGGAGGACATTTCTGGTGGCAAAGTTGTTACCTTTGGAGCAGATGTAGTGGTTAGAGGTGTAGTTTCTTTTGGACCTGTGGTCTCTTTTGGAGGAGCTGTACTTGCCTCAGTAGTTGACACTACAGGATGCACTGTTGTTACCTTTACAACCACCTTGGTAGTCATGGTAGTAATTTCTGGTGATATGGTGGTTTCTTTGGAAGGACCAGTGCTTGTTACTTCTGGGGCTCTGGTGGTGGTGGTTGGAAGAGTTGTTACTGGCCCTGTTGTTTTTTCTGGGGTAATTGTTGTTTCTTTTCCAGTAGTTTTTTGCACTGGCCGAGTGGAGGACATTTCCGGTGGCAACGTTGTTACCTTCGGAGCAGATGTACTGGTCAATGTTGTGGTTTCTGTTGGACCTGTGGTCTCTTTGGGGTGAGTTGTATGAGCCTCAGTAGTTGACAACACCGGAAGCACTGTTGTTATTTCTGTGGAAATTGTAGTTTCTTTTACAGCAGTGGTTTCCACAACCCCAGTGGAAGATATTATTGGTGGTATGGTAAATAGAGATGATCTGTCTGATGGACCTGTAGTCTCTATGGGAGGACCTGTATGAGCCTCAGTAGTTGGCAATAATGGATACATTGTTGTTACAATTACAACTGGTTTGGTAGTCATTGTTGTAATTTCTGGTGATACCAGTCTTTCTGTGGAAGGACCAGTGCTTGTTACTTCTGCTGCCTTGGTTGTTGTTAGAGGAGTTGTAATTTTCAATGTTGTTTTTTCTGGCTTAATAGTGGTTTCTTTTCCAGTTGTTGTTTCCAAAGGCTGGGTGCTCTTAACTTCTGGTGGACGGGTTGTTCTTTTTGGAGCTACTGTGGTGGTCATTGGAGTGCCAGTAAGTGTGCTCTGTGTTTTTGTTATAGCAGCAATTGCAGTTGTTGATGTTGTTACAGTGATTTGTGTTGAAACTGTGGTTTCTTTTTCAGTACTTGTTTCCAATCGCAGAGTGGAGGATATTTTTGTTGGCAAGGTTGTTATATTCGGAGCAAGTGTAGTGGTCAATGGTGTGGTTTCTGCTGGACCTGTAGTCTCTTTGGGAGGAGCTGTAGTAACCCGAGTAGTTGACACCACTGATGATCTGCTTGTCTCTGTAGAAGGAACAGTGCTTATTTCTTGTTTTGTTGTGCTGATTGGAACCGTGACGGGCTGTGTCGTTTTTTCAGGGGAAATAGTACTTTCTTTGCCTGTTGTTTTTTCCTTTGACTGGGTGCTAGTAATTTCTGGTCGCAATGTTGTCTTTGGAGCTGTGGTGGTCATTGGAGTGCCAGTAAGTGTGCTCTGTGTTTTTGTAATAGGAGCAATCGCTGTTGTTGGTGTCGTCAATGTGATTTGTGCTGTTTTGCCTTCAGTTGTCATAATTGTTGGAGTTGGAGTCACTGCTTCTTTTGTTGTTGCATTTGGAGTGGTTTCTTTTTTGCAAGAAATTGAACAAAAGTATTATATTTTTTTACAATAAAGATCCATAATTAAAATGATCTAATATTTTATAATAGATTTTAAAGCCTCATACAGACCTGGTGTAGTGAAAACAAACACAGTTGTTGGCATAATTGTTGTAGTCAATGTTGTGGTTGGCGCTGTTGGGGCAACTGTAGTTTCACAAGGTGCCACTGTCTTATTAATGTTTCCATCTTCAGCACATATAGCACTAATGCAGTTTCCAAGTCCATCCGTTGTGTGGTAGATGATGTCTCCATATTTGTACACAGTGTTATTTTGTTGGCATGTACAAGCTTTGAACCAGAAGATTGAATTTATGTTACATACTTATTTTACTGAGAACTGGATGACAAAAACAATCTGCTTCAAAAGAAAACAGGAATAGATAGAAAATCCTTACCATTTACATCATATTTGCAGTTCTCCCCACCAGATATGCACTGACTATATTAAAACAGAAGAATTAGTCTATTGCATATTCTGTATAAATAGAATCAACTAACTCCTATTACGTATAACAGTACTAATATTTACATTTCCATGCGCATTAATCCATGCCCTTATTCTAGAGTTGAAATAAATACCTTTTAAAAATAAATGTATTATGGAATATCCACAAGACTTGTGTTTTTAGAAAAGTGGTTCAGTAACAACTACTGAACTTCAATGAAGGAAAAAAAGAGAGGCTGGTGAGGGAACCTTAATTGTAAACTCTTAAACAAATGTCTCTGTGCCAGCACGTCAGGAGTGGAGAGCGGAGCCGGACTGGAAGAGAGCGCAAGTACAGGTGTTCCTCACCGCTCGTTCTGTCTGACTCTACCCTCCACTACCGACATGCTGGTTCAGTCTCCTAAAACAAACTGATTTAAAAATGCATCATGATCATTGATATGATCACATTTTCACCATAGCAAAGATTATGACACATTTTGAAAATATTGAAAATATAAAGCACCATGTAAAAAAATGAACTAAAGACCATTTTCCAGTAGAACTATATTTTGTAGAACATTTTGTTTAGAAGTAGATAAAAGATGATGACAAACATACCATTTCTCGCAGTTGTTATTAGTAGGCATAGACTGGCCTATCTCATAACGCACCATCTCAGCATAGCAACCACAGATATCCTGTGCCACGCACTTCATATTATCCTCATCGAAAAATGGGAGATCAGCTGGGCATTCAGGATAGCAACCTGCAGAAGTCAAGGACGCAAGATAGAATAGAATACATATACATTACAACACAGCAAAATTCTTTCTTCCCATAGGAAACTGGGGTCAGAGCACAGGGTCAGCCTTGATGCAGCGCCCCTGGAGCACAGAGGGTTAGGGGCCTTGCTCAAGGACCCAAGGGTGGCAGCTTGGCAATACCGGGGCTCGAACCCCTGACTTTCTGATCTGTAGCCCATAGCCTTAAACCACTGATCTACACCCTCCCTCTATGGAGAGGGAGCATGTATTCGTTCCTATGACATGATGTGCTGTCCTGCGAATTCACTATTAAGTCTCTAGGAGCTAGGACATTTCGATCTAAAGATTAGACCTCATTTTAGGTCTTTATGTTCATCCTGCTGATATTAAGTGTATTAACACTATGTTATCATCGTATAACATCATCACAAAAAAATCCTCAAAAAATCAAGTTCATACCTTCAAGTGCTTGAGACTGCACTGTACAGTTTCCTGTAGGGTTCCTGCAGGTCTTCATACAATTGTGACCACAAGGTTTGTAGTGCCACTCACACTCTCCAGGTGGGTTGTAGAAATCACAGAAAAGTGCTGCAACAACACCAGCATTGCTTGGTTTTCACTCAAATAGAGATAAAATTATTTATCTGGTTTCCAGATTTATTTAGTCATGTAAGATATAATGTATATTACTTCCACTGGTAGATCATTAACACTGCAAAAGATTAACTAGCCAGCTTGACTGTAAGCAAATCCAAAAGTTATCCCAACTCTTTCAATACTAATATGAACGTTGTCCATGACTCACGGCAAATTTTTGGGCTTCTCCATTGAACACACACTCCAGCAGCATTACAGGCCTTAGCATAGGCTGCTACAGCAGTACAGAAACACTCACAATCTCCCCCACTGTCACAAGCACATGCATCACTCACACATGCAGAATAATATGAAGATGGTTCCACCTAGAAAAAAAGAAGTTAAAAATGATGCTCTTCATTGTGTACTAGTTTTTAACAAGTTAGCCAATGGACGCTAAAAAATCGTCGATTTGTGACACTGTGGCCTGTTTCCCTAAGGACCTTTCATCATGAATAGAGTTATAAACACCATTGATGTTTTTGTATTGTGTCCATGTTGTGTGGTGATACCTGGGAATGGCAGGCGGCAAAAGTGTCACTATTTATGATGCTGCACTGTTTCTGTGCCCATGCCTCCCTGTATGGGTTATTACTGCATGGATCTTGAATCGCCATTGCCTCTGGACAGGTGGGAGACACTTTCCAGCTGTTTCCGAAAACATTCGGCTCAATGACAACTTCTTGGGTTCTTGTGGTGAAATCGTTGTTTGCATTGCCATCAAAGTTTCCACAGAGACCGCAGACATTTCCCTATGAGTAGCAACAAATTCATCACAACCATATAATAAATAATAATAATAATAATAATAATAACAGTAACTAATAATAATTATTATTATTATGATTAGTAGTATTAGTATTAAGTATTTTAAACGTAGTAGTAGTATATTGTATTAGTAGTATTATTTAGTAACTAATTATTTGTATTTGTGTATTTGATGTTTAGTGGGGAGTGTATTCAAATTACATCATAAAAATGTGTTAAGTAGTATTATAAATTATTTAGTAACTAATTAATTTCAACATCTAAAAATGTGTTGCATCTTAACAGGCATATATACTTACACTAAATGAAGGCTTTAGAACAATGTATATTGTTGTTTTTCTGTCCCACACGAGCATTACACCATTATAGGTTTCAACCACCAAGTAGTTTCCCATTGTGTGGATCTGGTATGGGATTTCCTCTCCAGTGGTCCTCTGTACTACTTGGTATGTTCCATCTGTAAGGATTAGCTCATTGCTCTGTGAATAAAATACATTTGTTTTTCAATTAAATGGAAGCAGGGTTATTTGTTTCTGTGTTTCTTTATTTATTGCTTTAATGATCTCTAGCTAACTCATATTTTATTGCTGTGTCTATGCTTTAAATATAAACCCCTGACTCAGTTTGAAATGTTGGCTTTTGCTTGGTAACAAATAATAATTATTTAATTGTATAAATATATTATGATTCTGGTAAATATTCTGATTATCATTCCTTGGAATGGAATTAAAAAATTGTTTTTCTATATATTCTTTGTCATGCTTGTGCTGACTGTGTTCAGTTGTGGATATCTAGCATGTGATTGAGATTTGATGGTTTGTCTCTCTATCGGCTTACATTTGAACAGCACATGTTTCGTGTTAAAAAAAAAACTGTCTGAATGAAACTCACTCCTATGAAGAGCTTGATAGCTTTGGAGCAGGTAGTGCCCGTTGTTCCACAAGGAATGTTTTCAGTGTTGACTCTGAAAGTGCCGTTGGTGCTACTGCCACTACAGTAGTCCTGAAAATCACATAAGATTTCATTTTTGAAGCATAAAACCCTGCCTAGTTTTTAGCTTGGCTTTCTGAGGGAGGATGTACGATCAATACCTGAGCCAGGGCATATTCACAATTTCCATTGAACATGTATTGTTTTTCATCAAAGGTTATGTAATGCCCATCTCCATAGATGCTGCATGTTGCACTACACTGGTTTGTGGTGCATTGCCATTTCCTGTCCACACAGGTGCTATGACAGATTAAATATGTGTCAAACAATTTTTACTTAAGGAATTAATTCTGAATTCCAAAATGTCAAAAATCTACATTTCTAAGATTACCATGTGTTGCAACCCTCTAGAACAGTGTCACCAGGCTGATAATTAAATCCATTGTGGACACATGGACAATTATTTTCAGAGATACAACCACCATTTCCATCTGACACCAGGCCAGAGGGACACACACAGCCAGATACACACTCTGTGCTGATCTGTATGGATGCAGAGTAACATTATGGCTTCAATCAACAATCAACTAAAAGACAATTTTCTTTTATTATTGCTATTATTTTTATGTATTATTTCCAAAATGTTTTTTTTTTTGTATAAATCACTCACACAGCCCATGTCCAGTGTTTGGCAACTTTTCTGACATTCAGAGCCAGTGCTTCCAGGTACAGCACCCGAGCAGTTGAAAAAAGTCATTGGAGTGATACATTCTAGTGAAAGAAAAATGAGTGAAAACATTTAATGTTCAGTTTTGATTAATCTTCAAAATCAGAATTAGTTTTTGAAATATAATATAGAGGATAGCATGTGAATCTAAAGCATTAGGAAGGTTGCATTAGGAAGGTCTAGCGTAAAACATGTGCCAAACTAATTTTCGTCTCATCCACTATGGCAAACCCTAACGGGAGCACCTGAAAGATGTAATATCGGATTAAACTTGTTTTATGTACAGAATTTCTTAAACATCCCTACTATGACTGCTACTATCACTATTGATACCAATGTGAATAATTTTAAGTAATGACTAGTGCTAATGCTACATACCTTCCACTTTCAGGATACCGATGCAGTTCAGTTTCCCTTGCTTACATGTGCTGTAGGGATGAAAAAGGCAAAATCAATACTCTTCTGATCATTTTACCAAACATTCCCAAATATCTCTCTCATTTTTTGACCTTACCATGTAGTGCCGTCTTTGCTGATGATGTCTCCGGGCTGAATGATTGTGTTCGCATCATAACACGGACAGTTGTTTTCCGTCACACAAACATCATTTTCATTCATATAAGTACCTGATTGACACCCGCAGCCGTCCGTCACGGTTTCAATGTCACAGGTGTAATCAGTCTGCCCAATCAGGCGACATGTACGATGACAGCTGGTCATGTTATATGAATATACTAAAGAGTTGGGGCACTCTTTATAGTTGGCTGAGTACAAAAAAAACATAGAAAAGCAATTAGATGATTATCTTGTTAATATTAATTTTTTTGTGGCAATTTTTTGTGTCAGATTTGTGATATTGTTTATTAATAGTGTTGACGTCACTCTCTGTATTCCCCCCAAAGTATTCATTCATAGTTATTCTTTTCTACCAGAAGTCCGTATTAAATCAGTACCAAGAAACATCCAATATAAATACTAGCCAAGCCAATATAAATACAAACCGAGTGCAAATATTTAATGTTTACATTATTTCAATGTCTTCAGGTTAGGAGTGCCAAAATATTGAACTTACTGCAAGCAACATCTCTCCAGCCAGTGAGGACAATCCCGACAGCAGCACAATCGCGTGCATATGAAGACAGTGCAGCGCACATGCAGTCCTCGGACTTCTCACAATTACATGTGTCATACATACAGTTCTATAGAAAATCAAACAACAATTATGTGAATAAATAACCTACTCCTATAAATAGACCTTTTAAATTAATTATATAAAGGTATGATGAGTATAATAGTTCAGTTAACTGACATACAATGCTTATGTATTGTTTAAATCTGACGTAAAATGACTTATACTTGAGAATTGTATTATTTCTTATTATATAATGTTACACTTATCATTAAGAAAAGCCCATTTTACCGCTTTGTAGATATCAGGGCTAATCTGGGCATGACAGGGTGAGAAAACTCCAGAAGGATCCAACAGCAGGGAACACCAGTACTGTGCATATTTCTCTGTTAAAAATGAAGCCAATATTCATCTTTATTGTGCATGTTTTACATGTCATATAACTATAAGACACATTTATAACACATTTTTACAGACAGGGTTTCAAGTTATTAATGGCGCATGTTTGCGTCCCTACCGTTTTCAGTGCTTAGACTGCATGGGTTCTCGAAGGTCCTTTGGATATCTGGGCAGCTTGCTCTGGTCTTCCATGTGTTGGCAAAATCCACTGCCGTTCCTTCTCTAAGTCCACTATACGTGGTGAAATCGTCTGCTTGAATGTTGTTGAAATTGCCACAAAGTCCTGTAGAAGGGTAAAGGGTTGGTTCAGTTTGCTCAAGTCACAGTCTGCTCAAATAATGAACGTGACTTCAATGTTTGAGACAGCTTGATGATGTGTACACACCACATGTTTGTCCTTGAAAAGCTGGATCCATAGTGATGTAGACTTGCATGAGGGGAACAAGCTGTATCTCCACAAGAAGATTAGAGCTGATGGCGCTGATGACAATGTAGAAGGAAGACGGCATGAAGATGGTCACATCAGCTGAGGATACATAATCAAGGGTTTCAATAATTAAAAATCAGCGTATTTTGGTGGAATTCACAAGGAATATTCAGTGTTAATCATTGGTGTTATAAATATGTTTGTTTTGTTGACTGGCTGATTGGTGGATTAATTGTTTACCTGTAAATAGTGGAAGCTGTGTGTAAATCCTGTCCACATCAACATTCCCACTTGAGTCCACTCGGATCACCTAAAGAATAAATCAGTGATGTCTAATCAGAATTATATGATTTTTCTGATACACAAACAGAATCAGTGCTGGTCCTGTGACTAACGTGAATCAGAATGTTAGTATTATAGTAGATTTAAAAATATTTAATTTTATTATAATTATAGTCATGATTTAATTGGATAATTTTGCACCACAGGATCTTTTATTTCTCTAGTAAAATCTTCCATCAATTCGATTTTCAATCACTGTAATAACCATCAATAAACTAGGTATATCAATACAAGAGACATCTATATATCTATAATCCAGAGAAGTGTGTTAATGTGCTTTTCTAATCTTCTTACCTTAGTGCCTTGTGATAATGCCACAGTGATCGTTTTCAGGCAAGTCTCAGTATCTGTCAGTCCGCATTGGGTCAAATCACCAAGAATAGTAAAACTGGTTCCTATGCAATCCTACAAAAGGTGTAACCACATATGTGAATTGAAGAAGGCAGTCTAATGAAGATTATGGGTTAAAAATGTGGAAATAAGAATGTGGCACTTATATTTATATTAAGAATTGACAGTCAGGTCCGTTACCTTTGTGAGGACATACGAACAATCACCGTTGAATGTGTAGGCTTTGTCATCAAATGTAAAGATGTGTGATCCTCCCAAAACTGAACAAGTACCAGGGCAGTCTTTACTCACACATGACCACTGACCTCCTAAGCAGGTGCTGAAAGAGAATAAAAATACAACAATAAGAAAAGGGGGAACAAGGAAAAAAATCTATTGGCTTTTTCTAAAGAAATGTATCAGTAGGGGGTTTTAGCTGGGGTGTGAAAACATTTGCTCCATTATTTAGATAACCTTCCACTGAAGCACACAACACATTCTGTATGTATTTAGCTTGATTTATCTACACTATTATATTACAAATAAAAATATTTTCTAAAAACAAAAAATTTGAGCCTTTTAAAAAAATATATATATATAAAAATACAGGACTCACCATTCTCTGCAGACAGCTGAGTATGTTTGTCCAGATGCATAAACCATGTCTCCATGAAGACAGGAGCATGAACTCAATGGAATACAGCTAGAGTTGGTGACATCGTCCCACACAGTGCCTTGGTACGTTTTGAAAGAAATGTTGTTAATTACTGAATTCACAATATATATTGGACAAATGTTAGACTGATAAATAACATCATATTATAAATAGATATGAATTAATATTGTAGTCGAGAAGTGGATGTTACCTGGAGGACAGAAGCATCCATCAATGCAGTGCTCTCCACACACATCTCCTCTGTCAGAGTTTGAGCAGGTATCTATACATGGGCTGCCACACTCGGTATATTGCATGGAAGTGGGGCATGACATGGCTGCACACATCAGCAAAAGGCAATAATTTTAGCCCCCAAAATAACATTTTGCACACTAAGATAAGTGATATACAATTCTTTTCATTTATCAAAATGATAAGAAACAGAAATTGACTCACGGCAGAAGCTATCAGTTCGCCATTCTTGCGGTTTTCCTCCAGCATGGACGCACTGTCGTGAATATTCTGCAACGGTTTGGCACAAACATGTAGAGTTTGTTGTTGAGTTACACTGGCAGAGATCATCCATGCATGCTGTCACAAACACATCAATCGACACCAGGGGGATGCAGCTGCTGAACTCCTGCTTGAGGAACATCTGTCTGCAAAAACTCTGTAGAGACAAGATGTTTTATTTATTTATTTATTTTTATAGGTGTTGATCTTAGCTAACTATTATATATCTTATTTGATTTAGTGCCTGAACAGTTTACTAACTTATGACTGCTTTGTGTGATACAGTAGCATCCAGCTGCAAACTATTATGTAACTGTATGTATCGGTTTTCCGATCTAAACTGTATGTTATGAAAATAGCAGCTATGAGATATTCTTTTTTATTCGAGTAAATTATGTACAACAATGCATTTATCCTGCTGTCTAGTTTGTGATACTAATACACTGGAAGCTCACATTGAAATTATAATGTTTAGTGAAGATTTTTCTACCTCGTCTCCACAGTTCTGATTTTGTTGCACTGGTTCATCCTCGCATCTTTCTGTGGGTCCATCCATCTTCCAGAGATTTCCATAATCAGAAGGAGAAAGTGTAATCCCTGGAACATACCCAAAGATATGTCAACCCTATCATATGCAAAAATTGGAATGTACACATAACGTACACACACACACACACACACACACACACACACACACACACACACACACACACACACACACACACACACACACACACACACACACACACATAACAGACTTGTATTACATTCCTATAAGCAGTGTTAGGGAGTAAATAGTAACATGTAACAGCGTTACGTAATTTAATTACAAAATAAAAGTAATAGTAACCGGTTACAGTTACTGCGAAAAAACATTGTAATTAAATTACAGTTACTCTTTTTATAAAATCCCAAAGACCACCGCTCGACAAAAATTTCTTCCGCACCACCTTGTCCAACCCCCCCCCCCCCCTCCCCCCCCCCCCCCCATCAACAATTTAATTCTGATGCAGCTCAATTTCGAGAGCCACCTAGTGGACAAATGAAAGTAATCAAATGTAATCCATTACTTTACTATACAGTAAATAAAAAGTTACACTACTTATTACATTTTGAATAGGGTCATTTGTAATATGTAACCTTCCCAAAAATATCACCTATCTCACCCCTGTTATCACCTATCACCCTTGTTTGACTTGATTTTATAACTCTGACCCTGATTTTATCATTAAAATAAAAATGTAATTACCATTTTTAACAAATTCATCATAACCAGGGACTCCATTGAAATCACCGCAAAGCCCACATGTCTGATTTTTGAATTTTGAATCTAATTCAACCTGTAAAAAGAAAGGAACCCATATTGAACATTTTATTCTACAACCATTTTTAGGTCAACATTTATTATTATTCAGCTTTAGAAAAATTTTAATAATTTACCATAAAGGCATCATCTGTATTCCACATAGCAGATACACCGACTGTGGATTTGATGGAGATATATGAGCTGATCAATTCGATATGAACTCCACCACTGACATATGGTGCTGTAATCCTTGAAATCGAAGAAAAAAAAATTCAATAACATTTTCATAAAAAAATTATACTAGGTCTTTTTCTGCATTACAAGCAATCAATTACATGTCATGATAAGTGAACTCAACACTGGTAAAATTGCACGTCTTTCTCTTTACAATTTAGTTACAATTTTCTAAATGATTTTCCTAAATCAATATTTTATTAACCTTGAATGTATGGTGAATTTCTTTTGGTTGGAACAGAGTCTCAATAAAACAATACAATACAAACTAATGTTTCTTTTGAGTTTGTTAAAATCTAGCATTGAATGCAGTTTCTGCTGTGGGCTGCTTTTTCACTCACGGTTGGCCATTGACGACGATCGAGTCTTTACTGAGCTCCACCACTGTCCCCTCCAGCTTCAGGATGATTTTGCTAATTGTGGGTTCACCATTCACGATCTCCCGTCTCAGCTGAATGTTAAATTCTTCATAACTGCCTACACACTGAGATGTCAGGATGTGATTACACGAGGACGGAAGTTGGAAAATGTCTCCGTCAAAAGTCAAGAAGTGGAAATTTCCCCAGGTGCTGCAGACAAGCTCATTATGAGCTGATGGTATTCCTAGAAAACGATGCAGAGCGTGAACAGAGTTTTCATTATTTTACACATTTAACTTTGTGTGTAAAGAAAAAAAAAGTAATACACATTTGTATATTATATTTTTGTCTACCTGATATCAGCTGTACTGTAGGCATTGGTTCGATGATTGATATGGACGCTGAAATATGTTGAGAATATTTAGATTATTATGCTGTAATTTAGATCAATGAGTTGATCGGTTGCATATATTTTTATTTATTAGAACACAATAATATACTCTCTTGCAAGTCTAACATTGTTAAACACGTTAGGTTATGAAGACATTTACTTACTTTGCGCAGCAGAAAATCCAATAGATAAAGTGATCCATGTTAATAACATTACAGGTCTTATTTGTAAAGTCCCCATGGTGGTGTTGTGGAGAAGCGAACACTCCACAGGTACAGTGTGACAATCCTACTGTTCGTTCTGATTTTTATACTACCTGCGTTTTGCGTCATATATGCGAGCTTTGGTTAAGGAGGGGCAACGGGTTAGTTTAACTTTCCTAAGATAAATATTGTTCTGGTTTGTGCTAGATGATGGAGTGGCTTTGCAAAACCTTTCAGCTTTCAGGGAAAGGTGTGGATCTCTTCTTTTTTGTTCATTAACGTTACCTTAAAATGTTTTCTTCTTCTTCTTCTTCTTCTTATTATTATTATTATTATTATTACTACTAATAATAATAATAATTATAAACACAATTATAGTAACACAACTTAAAAAGCAATAGAAGAATCTCTTAAGAACCCTATGTGTAGAAGCTTACAAATTTCTCTCACCATGAAAGCCATATCTAAAAGCCGTATCTGTGCCTGAAAAAAATTTTTATTAAAGCCTATAAATATTATTCCAAAATATTACCCGTTTCATTTTCAGAATTGCACATACAGATAATTATTGAGGTTATCACGTTGTAGTGACTGAATGAAACCAAGCAGAACCTCTATATATTGTTATGGGGAAATTAATTAATCAATTATTAATTAATTAATTAGTCTTTCATATTAGAGAGCAGGAACACTGGGCATGTCCAGTGCAGAGCAACATACACACACACACACATATACACATAGCCACACATTTGATCACCCCTATCTAATATTTAATTCCCAGATCACCTGTTTTGTTTTATAGGGCAAAAGCAAATTAACCCATAGAAGAAACCCTAGAAACATGTTATTTTATTGGGAGATGGGAGCTCAGGGGTTACGGAATTTGACTCTGGACCGGAAAGTTGCAGGTTTAGATCCTAGCACTACCAAAACTGCTACTAGTGGGCGCTTGAGCAAGGCCCTTACGCTCAACTGCTCAGTTGTAAGTCACTCTGGATAAGAGCGTCTGCCAAATGCCATAAATGTAAATGTAAATATTAACAGCATTACATTTTATAATTTCAACATTAATATTAATAAATTTGATTACTACGCTATCTATGTTCTGTCACTTTATATAATAACATTAGCAAATTGTTAACCTTGATAACACTGTACTGTATATATTGTCAAATCAATGGAAGCATCATTGTTTCATCTGTTTTGTTATTAAAAATAAAGGCAAATAAATGTGTCTTTGACAAGGTGTATAATTACTTGGAGAACCTTTATCATCTTGTGAAACCCTTTCATTGTGCCAAAGGTAGTTTGTAGTGGAGAAGTGCTCTTAAAAGAATGACTCTTCAGATTCACATTCTAAAGGATGATTAATGATAATCTCTTAATAAAGAAGTGCACAAAGTTGAAAAGAATAGGTGGGAACAGAATGGAATTAATTTTTTTAATTAATTCTACAATAATAGCTAATGTTAATTATATTTAAGTTCTACATCAAAGTGTGAACTGAATAATGGCTGCTGTTAAAGCTACCTTGAGTTCTTTGAAAAAGGATCTTTGACAGCTTTTTTAAAGGGTTATTTTATGAACCATTTACTGGGTGGTTTATTTAAGAAACTGAAATGCAGTCTCGCCAAAAAAAAAAAAAAAAAGCACTTATGGGTCTTCCTGATAGCTTTATAGCAATTATACGTCAGAGTAATTATACTTGTGTCATGCTGATTTTTTATTAAACAATTAATGTATAAATAGCAGTGCCCATGCCATTAAATAAGGGCTCCATGATCTGCCACTGATTCAACATCTTAAACACACAAAACTTCAAGTTTACACTGAAAGATGAAAGACTTATTTGTTTCATGCCAATTGCTGACTCACGATGCCGGTAGGATTTGTATCCGGATATACACTACCATCTTTCAAAAATACAATGAATATATGGTCACCAAATGTTGCTATACAATGCCTGTACAATAAACAATTTTCATTAGTACAGGCATTTTGAATGTTTATTATATTTTGAATGTTATTTTGGTATTTTGAATGTCTATTATATTACCATGTTCAACATAATCTAGCAAAGTGGAATTTATTCAAATACTTTGGTTCAGCTTGAGCTAAACAAGTGTTAAAACATATTTTTCATGATTTAAATAGTTTAAATGATAAAACTCAGATATAACATGCTTTGTATACTGGTAAAGTCACTGATGAAGTGCAGAGCCAGTCCTTTGGACTTCTGTATTGCTTTAACTTGTGTGTTGTTGTTTAATAATGGCCCTTGCGGTACTTTGGTGAACTCAATGCCATTGAATCATATGTTGATATTCAGGGAGAGATTGTTGAAATAACCAAAATAATGAATAATTGTCACCTTGTTCCTGAATCCTGCCTTAACAATAATTAGAAGTAGGCCAGTGTGTGTGCGCCATCTATTTCAATTCAGCAGGATGGGTTTCGTACAAAGCCCTGTGGGGCACCTGTGCTTAATGTCATGTGTTGAGAGTTATGTGTGTGCGTAATCTGTTGAGTGGTTATGTCTATCTGCATTTTCTTGATGGGCCAGTGTGGGCAGCATGAGTGCTTCAAAACTGAGCACTGTGAGGTTTTTGTAAAGAGGACCAGAAAGTTTTTATCAAATTACTTGGCCTTTCATATTTTAAGGCCATACAAAATTATAAAAATCTGCAAAAAAAAAGAATTGGGGAAAATTAAACATATGTAGGTTCATTTGAAATATCATATATTATTCAATCAATATCCAGGAAACCAGGAAAATAACACTAACAATTATCTTTTTCAGAAGTGCAAAACAATTAGGTCCGATAAAAAGTTTATTTTATTTTTAACCGGATATCAAAAACACGAAATGGAAAAATGTGCTGCCGAAACCGAATTAAATTTTATTATTTAAGTCAGGGTTAGAAGACCCGATTGTAAATTTAAAAATAAAAAAATAAGTGAACAAATGATATATTGATTGAAAAGACTCACTGTTTTGAATTCAAATTCAAAAGAAATCATTCCAAGAAAAAAAAAATAAAATTCACTGAGATTTTAGAATTTATTTACCTCAGAAGAGTAAACAAACAACTTCAGTTAGGATAAAAAACTCCAGTGCCGACGGTGCATGCTACATCGCTGTAAAAGACAACATCTGAATGTGGAGTAGAAACTGGTGGTGACACAGGGCTTTGGAGAGGATATAATTAATAACCTTCATCACTGGTTCCATAGCATCATCATATTACAGCTGTTTGGACAAAGAACTTATTAACACGGTGGAGTTTTATAGCTTTGCCTCCTTCTTGCCTGCTGACTTTGTTACCCGAATGTGTGGACAAAGGTCTACTGCCATCTTCTTGTCAAGTATAAAATACCTTTTTTTGGGCTGCCCAGCCAGGAAGCCAAGTGGCTACTCACAAAGATGGCAAGCAAGTAAAAACAATTTACATGGCCTTGAACCAAAATTTCAATTTTGCTTGATGAAACAGACAGACTACAGTTGATAATATTACAACTGATGCAATATCTTACAAGACACTGACTTCCACAAAAGACATTTACTCTCGACCAGATTATTTCACCTTCTTTTTATGTCCCAGATATTATTTATGCGTTTCCTGTGTTTCTGTGTCTACCTTAAATACTAGTTTGGACTATCTTTGGTTTGTATTCTCTGTGTTCTCTGCCCTCTATTGCTCCATTTGCAATGCTTGAATTTTGGACTGTTTTTGGGATTCTGGTTTTGGTTCGCCGTGCATTGCCCTGTCTACCAGTGCTTGTCTATAGGACTGTTGTTTTGGACTCAAGTGTTTTGTGCCACCGAGATGTAACTTTTCTATGTTTTCTATGTTATGTTCTGTTCTTTTCTATGTTTATTTACAGGATTTTTGTATTACACCTGTCTCAATCATGCTGTGTCCTCCATTTGGGTCCATTGTGTCTAGTCACAACTCATCTGACAGTATAATCTGGTCTAGCAACCGAACACAATATACCAGTAACAGTCGAGTTATGTTGTGTACAATTTTAAATACTTTATATGTTATTATGTTAAAACTTCAATCTTGAGTTTATTGTATATAGTATATACAATATGGGTGATTAATACTAATACTTTATGAAATAAAAGCAAATATCAGTCAGTAAAATGTGTTTCTAATAGAAGACGAGATTTTGTGTGGGCTCTAAGAATAGATCTGCTGAGGATGATCAGAATCAGAAATAATATACAAAAATAATGAAAATAATTTGTGGTTATGACAAATGCATTTCGCATGAATGTCGGAGTTATGGGTAATGGGTGACTAATATTGTTTAAATTTGTCTCTCTTGTCTTCACGTCCTCATTATTCTTTATATTTTTTATGCAACAATGTTAATATAGTATATTAAATTGGTGTATGTTAGTATATATTACATAAAAAGAGATAAATAGATTTTGCTTCAACAATGCCGATATAAGGAAAGCAATCCGTTTGATTGGACAATTTGAAGTGTTTATTGTTTATTTTTACATCACAGTAGAAATATATAAATTAATTGACTAAACTAAAATGACACTATATTATTTACACTTAACCCGTTTCAGGGTGCTGAGAAGAATTCACTTTAGCTGATATTGATAAATAACCAAGGTTAAGGTTAAAAGACTTACACACAAATATGTATTATTAATTATTTATAATTAAATAAACAATTCATAATTAATTTATTATTAACAGTATTATTTACCACATTGTAGTATATGGAAAAACTTCAAAATGGGCTCTAAAAAAAGTGTTATTGATGTTTTTTTTGTATAAATTAAAGAATCAACTTAACAGAGAATCAGTACCAAAAAACATTAAAAGAATGAATATTTCATTAAAAGTAATATACCTAATATATAATATTTAATATATTTACAATTTTCCATCTGTCTGTTTCAGTTTCAAGTCTTGTTGGAGATAATGAATGAATATTTGTGTAGAAACTGTAGAAAGAAACTGTTTTATTAAGGAGGAATAATCAAATGCCTATGGACATTTCCCTTTGTAAAGTTTATTCAAACTGACATTTTTTTGTAATAATAATATCAGAATAAAAATTAATAAAAAGATGAGGTGCAGTTGAGATGTGACAGGTGTTGTGTATGGTCATGTTAGATTATCTGTGTATGAAAATTTGTTTTTAACATCTTTAGTCTTGTTAAAAAAATCTTTAAAGTTGTTAAAAACAAATTTTCATACACAGATAATCTAACATGACCATACACAACACCTATCACATCTCAACTGCACCTCATCTTTGGATTTAATTTTAAAGTTAAAGTTACATCTTTAACAGTGTGCAAGATTGGAATTGTTTAAAGGAGATAAACAAACAAACAAAATATATTAAAATTGTTGTTGCGGCCCAAAAACAGATGCTCCAACCATTTCATTATCTGAAAGTTATAGAAAACAGACTTTTATAGAAACTATTTTTCTAATAATTTTTTAGCTCCACTGTGTGTGTTTAGTCAATTAGTCAGTCTGCCCTGTAATATTTTGCTTTAGGTGGACCTACTCTTAAACCAAACTATTATTTCTCAGTGACTAAGCAAACACATGAAGCCTAATATCCTAGTGGAATGAGCTCAATTCAGGATCTAGGAAATGAAAGCAAAGGCAACTCAAACACAGAAGTGGATGACTGATGTGTTGAGCTGACATGTGCTCATACATTAACCTGGGTAAGAGAGAGAGAAAGAGCAAGAAACACTTTAATGTAAAGGTTACGTTTGTACCATTGTACGATGAATAAATATGTACAGAGGGATAGGACAGTGGGAGGCCGCCAAGCTACGTACTGTCAATTTATCTCAGGCTTGAATTCTATCATGACGCTTGCCCCCCCCCCTCCCCCCCGCCCAAACATTATATGTCATGACCAATCAGACCAATCAGATTCATTTTAAAAATAAATGGACTGCCATCTCCTGATATTGAGTATTATATTTTATATATATATATATATATATATATATATATATATATATATATATATATATATATATATTGAATCAAATTCAAATATTAGTAAGTTCTTAAAGATTGGTCATGAGAGATTTATTAGGAAAATTTTATCCATTATAATTATTTGTAGATGATATTTTATAAAATAGATTATGCCACCCTCAAATTATTTCCTCCATTTTTAATACATTTTTATTTTATTACAAATTATTTCCTCCGCCAGGCTCTTTTTATTTCTTGCACACGACACAAATCACGTCACACTCCAGCAAGGACATAAAATAAAAGAGCCTTTATTTGTCACATATACAGCACAGTGAAATTCGTTCTTCACATAACCCAGCTGGTTTTTAGAAGCTGGTGTCAGAGAGCAGGGTCAGCTTGGCGATACCGTGCGCTCGAACCCCTGATCTTCTGATCCATTAATCGATCCATTGCCACTATGAATTACTCCCTACCAAGGTTGTCGTCATTACTCAAAAAAGATTATTTCTTAAAAATTATTAATTCTCCATTCATTTATCTGACTCATAAAAGGCTCATTTATCCATTTATCCATTTCATAACGGGTGCTTTCTCGTCGTCTTCCGCAAATTAAGCTACAGTAGGTAGCTGAACAGCATTCTGATGTATGTGTTATTTTTGCCCAGGTGTGTGATGGCTGAATGGAAACTGCATCCTCTGTCGGCCTGTTCGAGGGATAGGCAAACTTGTGTGGGTCCAACATCGGTGGTAGTCTCGCAGTGTGGTGATTCAAGACCAGTTTCTCGAAGCACTTCATGACAATAGGGGTGAATGCAAGTGGGCAAAAATCATTCAGACCTTCCACAGCTGAACGCTTAGGCATTGTTATGATGGTTGTCGTTTTCAAGCATGTAGGAACCTTGGCTTGAGCCAGTGACAGATTGAAAATGTCTGTGAAGACCTAGGCAATTGTCCTGCCCATGCTCTGAGAACGCATCCTGGAATGCCATCAGCTCTTGGTAGTACAGATTTGAGGTTGTAGTGGTTTCCAGTGACGATGAAAACTCCTTCAGGACATGCAGACTGTTGTCTGCATCCTCCAAAGCTAGCTTAGCGTTAGCATTCTGGGGAAAGAACACTGCAGTCACAACCATGGCTGAGAATTCTCTGGGTAAATAAAAGGGTCTGCACTTAATCATCAAATACGCAAAGTAAAGAAAGCAATGACTTTCAGTAACAATAGAGTCTGTGCACCATGTTTTGTTAAGATAAATGCACAGACCTCCACCATTGCCCTTACCGGAATCCTCCGCCGTCTGGTTAGCCCGGAAAACACTGCATCCTTCCAGCTCAATGGCACTGCTGGGAATGTTGTTGTTCAGCCATGTTTCCGTGAAAATCATGACATTACATTCCTTAATCTGTAAATATGATGTAGTCTGAAGCAGCAGTTCATGCATTTTGTTCGCCAGAGACCGTACATTAGTAAGGCAGGGAAGTTGTTGATGCGGGTTTAGCCTTAGCCTTGCTCCCCCCTCCAAAGTGGGCGGAAAGTCCATGTGTGAAGTTTTGTTTGATATTGTTTAATGTTTGCCTGTTCTATGAGATGTTTTGCAGGATTTTCTTAGTGGATAAGCGTGCAGTTACTGTAGGAATTACTATAGAATAGCAAAATCTGGAGAGGCCCTGGTCCTTGCGTTGTGCACGAGCCGCCATTTTGACTCCATGAAGAAAATGAGCTGTTTATCAAAACTCTGCAGTCTTCAACACCCACGCCTGACCCAAGAATGTGGTCATCTTATAGAAGAAGAAGAATAGAATAGAATCTTATCGTCTGGTTCGCGTTTCGTAAATCTCTGATACATTTACCTAAACTGAAATATCTCTCCCTGTTACCAAAGCCCTGGCAGATTTTGATAATGGCTGTGTTGTATCTAACACTAGTGTCGACTTTTGTATTAGTGGAGATGGCCATGGTTACAGGTCCACCTCACCCCTACAAGTAATCTTACTGGTCAGGTCAGTGGGGTTTAAGCCTTAATTTTCGGAATTATCCTACACCTCCTGGATGAGTTATCAATAGTCTCTTGAAGATTTTTTTGTACAGCACCCATTTTCAGAAAGATTCACCACTTCTCTAGGTTGTTCATTCTGAGATAATGGGTCTCAGTGTGATTTGCTAGAGACCTGGAGCCTTAAAAATGGTTCAAGGTGGTTTCCAATCAAATATCAAATAAAAAGGTGGAAGTCAACACACATTATGAGGAACGTAATAACAATAACAGAACATGCCATCTTTGCAACCTATGACTTTAAATAAGGTCTATAGTCTGTAGTGCCCAAGGGGTCTGGCAGACTATTCATGGCACATTTATAATACCTCCAATATGTCGATATATTATATAATATGTATAGAATTATATGGAATTATTTCAAACAATTTTGGATCCATTTTGAAAACACTGAATTGCAGACAGGTTCGATCATGGTCAATCTATGTTTTATCATAATGCCCATCTAAAAGGGAATAATTTCACTGTTTAGATTTATTTTTTAAATGTCAAAACTGCAGTAAAAGTGCCCAAGTGACTGATTCTTTAAAATTTAGTTCAGTAATAAGTAAAACATTTGACTTTGAGATGATGACAATAATGTAAATTGTAATGTAATGTAAAATCTTCACTAAAATACAGCAAATACAACAAATTACATTTTATAAATTACTGCCCATTACTGCTGACTGTATACAGATAATTTAGCTAAAATAATCCCCCTAATTAATCCAAATTGCAGATTGAGTGTATGATATGTCTGATATGATGAATAACATGTTTATTTATACACTAGCCAAAAGAAATTAAAGCAAAGCTAAACCTATTTTTTGTTTCTTCTTTATTCTATACAACAGATAATATTTATTTATTTATTTGTGTGATTGCATTTGTAACAAAAAATGCTCCTCATTAAAGCTGATGTCATCATGTGATCATTTTTAGGTGTCAATATATGAATTAAAATTGCAGATTTTCTTTTTTAAACGTGCCTTTTTAACTCAGAGAAGATGCGAGCAACATTGATGATTGTTGATGTTTATTAGCATTAGTTTTTAAGCATCAGAAAGGAATTACAGAAAAAAAATAATAAAAATAATCTTCATTTGATTCGTGTAAATAGAGTCATAAATAGATTAACAGTGATTAGAGAAAATTAAGAGGGTTCTATGTTGGATCACCGACGTCTACGCCGTTGCTTCGCGGTAGGAATCTCCTTCAGTGTGCACTCTCTCTCGTAACATCCGCACTTCTCCACGTAGTCATACGTGTGGGTGACTTTTGTGCCATCTGGACAGAGGAATTCTGCCTCCTTCTTGATTGTGGACACTTCCTGACAGCAGAAGCACGAATGCTCAAAAGTGTTTGCGGCCATAGAGTAGCTGAGGAGTGAAGAAAAAAGTGGATCATTTAATTTTGAAGAAACACATTTCAGTCCCAGTGAAATGAAAACAGATCACTCTGTACAGGTTGATTGGCACTGCATGCAGGATCATCATTATCATTAACTTCACCCACGTAGAACAGAATACAAGTAGAAAACTGATCTTACAGGGAAGATGTGACACAGGAGCCTTTACAAGCTGTCAACTCCACCGGTTTTGCACTCCTGCAGCCATTGCTCTCTAGGTAAGTGGAATTCCTGGTAAGGTTGCATGCACTACTCTTCAGCGTGCCTGGGGGGGAAAGAGTTTTGCATTTAATCACTTGTTCACTTATAAGCAACAAATGCAAATAATCACCACTTACATGTAGCACAGCAGTCAACAGTGACAATTGTTTCCTGCATAAAGAAATAAAGAGAAAGGTTTATATATGGATATAGACAAACACCACCATCAACATCATTCTGAAGCGATGTTATATCATCATGTATGATCTAACCTGATCTACAAAAAAGGTTCCAGTGAGAAACAAGTACTGAACAAAGCTGTAATTATGTCCCTCAGCTTAAACAGTCCTTTATATACAGTCATCATTATTTTTCTGATTTACATCATTACACAAGTGATTACTATGCGATTGCTTATTGTGGCTTGTAGCAACTCACAGGAATGCAGTCCTTCTCAGAGAACTGTGGACAAACATGCTGAGTTTTTACAGGAGTGTACTGTGTCCCGTTTTTCACACAGCTGTAAGTAATGCACTTCTGATTAGGTGGAGTCCAGGTATCACCAGGCTGTGGAAATACAGAAAAAGTTTTATTGAAAACTTGAAAACCTAAGATTCAGCTTCCCTTTCCCCTTGTTATTTGTTTGTCGCCTCTCATGCAGTAATAAACATGACTGCAGTTTATTACAACTGTCCAACAAGTGTGCGTGTATATGTATGTATATATTATGGTTATGAATAAAGAAACTTCAGTGCATCCACTCAAGCTTCCTAAATTACACCTACTATCTGTGCATTCACAACAGGTATAAGCTCCTCACTATATTAGCGTATATTACTGTATGGAACCTTAAAGAAGGGCATCGCATTCCCAAATCTGTATTAATCCGAGTATTAGAAACATGAAAAGTCATTAATTTATGGTACATTGAAAACGTGCAATTAATCACGAATTAACTCATGGCAATTGTGCGATTAATCGCAATTAAATATTTTAATCGACTTGACAGCACTATATATGTATATATAATTAATTTGAATTAAGTAGATTACGTAAAGCTGCTTTGTGGCAATGCAATTGTAAAAAGCACTCTACAAATTAACCTTAATTAAATTGAATATATATTTTCACAATAGGATTGAGTGTTTCTGATCTCCTACTTTAGCAATTTTACTAGACTTGAATTTAAAAGCTGTTGTATTGAGACTAAATTGTACATCTGAGGTTAAAGAATTCTAGTCAATAGTGCATATATCTACTGGCTTCATTAATTAGACAGAAATAAACAGGATTTTTATTTATATGGGTAAGAAAACACACGTTCAGAGGTTCAGACAGAATAAAGTTCATAGTTTTTTTGTCAAACTTTAGAAGCTCACCTTGATAATTTGAGCTGTATCTCCAGATGTAACCACACAGCTGGTCTGAACACATTTTCCACAGCAGTGCCCCGCAACCAACTGGTACTCATATCCCTAAATAATTGAATTAGAATACATTAATGTATTTTAATAGGTTCTTATAAAAGCGCATATATATATATATATATATATATATATATATATATATATATTTCAGATTACTCACCAGTGGACATTGTGTCTGACATGTAAGAGGAGTGCATGAGATTTTGTGAAGTTTTGTTTGGGATTCCACATCATCTGTACACACACAAGTCTCACATTTTTCCTTAGGGACAGATACACCAGGCTGCAAAAAGACAGAGCAAACATTTAATGAAGATTTTAAAAAAGTGAATGATACCCACACAGAATAACAAATACATGAGCAGATAACAAATGAAACCTCATTAAGGAACAATTATCGCGTAAGATATAACGTAATAACACCTTTGCTTTTGTGATATGCTGATGTACTTTCAGTTCCCATATCTGCGTTTACATACATATACTTTTCGGTATTTTTTTTTTTTTACCATGAAAAAATGTAAAAAAAAAATATTAATAAATTAATGGGAATGCTTTCAAATTACTGCTTCACCATCCGTTTCCTATGGTTATGAATGTCCCATTGATGGATTCAAGAATTTTTAAATATTTCATCAATGTTCCAATCAAAGGTTTGGCTAGACCATGCAAGGCTTTCAAGAGCCATTGAACCTGTTTCTATGTAGTTATTATAAATTTAAATATTCACCTTTCAAAATATTCAGTTTCTTCGTTGGTAAGAATAAATTTAAAAAACAACTTAAATTTTAAAAAGTAACATCAATGGAGAAATAGCTTCATATATATATTTTACCGCACCACAGTATTTCACTTTGGGAATAATGCTAATGCGGTAACTTTTTTGTTGTGATTACTATCTTCTTTCTTTGCTTTCTTATAGAGGGAATTCCTTTCTGTAATTTATCATTGTTTATGTTTATGAAGGAAATAATTTATTTTTTTAGCTTTTTCTTAAGTACAAGTTTAAAAGACATAGTGTGTGCATATTTACTGTGTTGGAAGTGCTTTAATAATAAAGACAGTGCCCAAATACTTGTTTACATTAAATCCAAACCAGGGCCTTTTGTTTCTGTTAAACCATTATGTTCAATTTCATATATTCACATTCTTCATAAATACAATTTAAGCCCCTAGTATGGATGTTATTTAACTTCTTACTCATATTCCTACCTTATATACCGTGTCATTGAACACACAGACAGGTTCAGGTACTGTGGAAAAGTAAAAGAACAAGCTTTTTAATTGTTTTTTTTCTATTTCTATGAGAATAAACATATTTATGCTTCTCTGCACCCACCACAAGTGTAAACTGGACAGCAAATGTCTATTTCAACATGTAGCGTGTATCCGAGAGGACAAGTGTGGGATTCCTTGGGACATAGAAGGGCATTGCACACTGGGGAAAAAATACAATACATTAAAGTGATAGATGTGGCTAGTAACAAGCTTTTTTTCCCCAATTTATATATCATTACTTACCTCATACAGAATCTGCATTACACAATCTTTGTTTTATCTGTCATACTGTCTTTTATTCTACATTTTAAGCTTGTGTTTCTTCAGCACAAATTTTGATAAGACATAAGTTATTAAAGTATGTAAACTCACCACAGTGGTTCTGTTGGCAGCAATCTACCTTCTCTGTGATTATCATCTGTCCCGGTGCATCACATTTAAGAGGCTTTTGTGTAGGACATGGCACTGGCATGCAGTTCACTGTCAAATCCTTTGCTTCACACGTGCACTGCATACAATCTAATACCTCGGTCTCATTGATCTAAAATAAATCAGTAAAGTGTATGTTAGGTCCTTTTTGGTTTACAGTAAATAAATACAGTAAATAAAAAGCATAAATCCTTAACTGAGTATATTGCACTAAACAGATAAATAGTGTCCGTGTTTTACACCCTAGTAGTTATATATTTCCAACTTTACTTGCCAAAAACTCGGTTTCAGAACATTAATTTTACATATAGCAAGTCCAGTATTATATGCTTTAAAAACTCACCATGATAATTTTAATGGCACCACCCGAGATAATCACACAGCTAACTGGCACACACTTTCCACAGCACTGTCCTGGAAGAATCTTGTACTCAGATCCCTAAACAATTTCGTTAGTATAGTTTAGTTTAATTGAATAGATTTCAATTGCATTATGCATTTAATTATATATTGGTAGCTTTATAGAAAGATTGCACAATCCTAAATAACATAAAGTGAAATATACTGTACTGCACACAGCATTGTGACCGCTGGAGATGATGCAACATTTCAGTCTACTCACCAATGGACAGTGGGTGTTACATTGAACAGGAGTGCAACTGATTTTGTGCAGTTTAGTTTGGGAATCCACTTCATTTGAACACACACATTCATTACAGTTGTCCTTAGGAACGACTACACCAGGCTGAAACAAGACAGTAACGCGTTTCATCAGATAAGACAGAGGTCTTTTTTCAGAGGTTACTATTGTGTCAAAAAGATATTACGGAGAAAATGTGTATAGACAAATTTTGCTCTTTAAATACACAATCCTTGTATAGTGTGCTCCTCTATATGCTTTATTTTAGACCATGTTGATAGTAGCAGTGCTCTTACCTTGTATACTGTGTCATTAAATACACAGACATCTTCAGGCTCTGTGTAAAGAACAGTTTTTAATGTCTTTATTCTGTATTATACATATTACTAACGTAATTTTGCAAACGTGCATAATGGGAAGTGATCCAAACTCACTACAAGTGTAAACTGGACAACAATCCTTTGTTTCAGCTTGTGGTGTGAATCCAAGAGAGCATGTATGCTTGTCAGTGGGACAGTGACTGACATTACACACTGTGGAAGAAGATAATTCAGTCACACACATATAATAGCAGGTTGATTTGAGAACTTCTCTAGTGCAAATATGAAGCCCATATTGACCTTCATTGATTCAAGTGTGTGAACTCACCACAGTGGTCATACTGGCAACAATCTATGGTCTCTGAGATTATCATCTGCCCAGGTGCGTTACATTTAACAGGCTTTTGTGGTGGACATGGCATGGGCATGCAGTTCACCGTCAGACTCGCCGCCTCACAAGTGCAGCTCATACAGTTCGACACCACGGTCTCCTTAACCTTAAAATAAACCATTAAAGTGTATGTTATTTTCCAGTCAGAAATACAAATACATATGTATATTTCTACTCAAATAGTTTATAAATTGTACATTCATTTGTTTTACTTTTTATATACTCTCACCTTAATAATTTTCACTGTATCTCCAGATGTAATCACACAGCTGACCTGCACACACTTTCCACAGCACTTGCCTGGAACAAGCTCATACTTATATCCCTGTAAAATCACATCAGTATACATTATTTGATTTTAAATTTGATATTAAATAAATATCAGATAGTATTTTTTGAAATATAATATTTGACACAAATTTACCACACATCAGTGCAAACAAGAAAAAAAAATCTATATATACTCACCAATTGACATTGTGTATTACATGGAACAGGAGTACATGAGATTTTCTTGAGTTTAGTTTGGGAATCCGTTTCATCTGTACACACACAGGTCTCACATTTTTCCTGAGGAACCATTACTCCGGGCTGCAATAAATAAACAAGGGATACCTAAATGAAGGCCATGGTAACAGAGGAAGACTATACATTTCTTGATAATTTATTTAAGACTACTGAAATATCTGAAATATGAATGACATGCTTTGCCTTGCATAAATATTCAGCCTGTATAATATTTGAAACACTGTAATTTGCAACTGAACAGGACTTTATTAGAATTAAATATCAACCAGGTTTTGCTTGTTAAAATCTCACAAGCTTTCATTTATTTCATATATTGATATTTTTTACACTAATGAAATAATATGGCACAACCACAGACTGACAATGCTGACTCAGAGGGCAACCACAAGCCCTCTTCAAACCCCGGCTTTATGGAAGTGCAATAAGCTATATGCACTTACCACAGACATTGGGTGTTCTATTATTTGACTTGACCATTTTTTTAGCCTTGGAATAAAACATGTGACAGGATAAAAGAGCTCATCATTCATGGAATACCATCCCTAAGTGGTTTTAGCACTGTATTAGAAATAGTGAATAGTGAAGCTGTAGTTTTATTTCATATCATGACATGTTCTAATATTATACTGTATGGATTATGACAGTAACGGAACTGACATGTATTTCAGTACAGGGCCTTTGGTTCAGGACACATGCAGTACATCGTAGGTTGTGCACAAAATGCCAAGGGTATAAAAAATAATCTAGCAGTGTTTCTGTCATTACTCACACCATACCATACACCATAGAATTTCTCTTAAAAAGAGAAAATCTTATAAAACTCAAATTCCATGCATGGAGGGAGTGGATGAATAAAGTGTAGAAGGAGGGAATACATTTGTTAAAGTATGCTGAAGAAAGTTATACAGTTATACAAATCATATCTTTAGAAAATATTGCACACACTTACACACTTAAACACACACAAACACACACACACAAACACTTTTACCCAAATGTGGTCTAATAAATGGAAACTATTTAATTTTTCCATTCATCAGGTTTATTTAATCAATTGTATTTGTACAATTGTATCAATTGTAAAAAAAAAAAATTAACATTTAATCTATTTAATAAATATAATAAAAAGTATATTGCATTAATTTTCTATATACTCTTTTATAAAGTAGATTTATTATTTTTTTATATTTTAACCAAGCAGGCATTTTGCTTAATGTTTTATTAAAAATCCATTTATGCCCCTAGTATGGATGTTATTTAAGTTCTTGCTCATTTTCTTACCTTATAAACTGTGTCATTGAACACGCAGACTGAGTCAGGCACTATGCAATGTAAGAAAAAGCAAACATTCAGTGCATCTTTTCTCACTCTATAAAACATCTATTTAAGCTGTAAAAGACGCTGGAACTTTGAACTCACCACAGGTGTAAACTGGGCAGCAGACCTTTATTTCAGCTTGTAGACTGAATCCAAGAGGGCATGTTTTCTGCTCTTTGGGACATGTACTGATGTCACACACTGTGGACAATTCAAATATAATGCAAGATCATAAAAGATTTGTTCACTCACATATTGTAATTGATCTAATAACCTTTTTCATTTCCTTGACAGCAAACCAGCGAGGTTTTACTATTTCTGTATTTCACAATCTTTGTAACATCATTGAAATTCTCATCTCAAATGCTTGTTGTTTCAAATTTAGGAATTTAAAAATTTTCCAATCTCTTACCACAGATGTCTTGTTGGCAGCAATCCACAGTCTGTGTAATTCCTATCTGCCCTGGTTCACAGATAGGAGGCTCTTTTGTAGGACATTGCACAGGCTTGCAGTTCCAGGTCAGACTTGGCGCCTCACATGTGCAGCTCATACAATCGGATACCACGGTCTCGTTAACCTTGAAGAAAATCATTGCAATATATGTTAATTTCTTTTTGATCTTTGATATGAATGAAAGTTTTAACATGAAATAAAAATTATATATAAAAATGTGTCAAATATTTAAATCTTCTTTCCGGTACCTTCATCAGTTTCCCGTCATGTGCGACGCAGTAGTCTGATCATTTGAAGATGAAAAAAGACAATTAATATCTAAGGCAAATGATCCATTTAAACAAGTATGCAGTAGACTTAACGACAGATGAGAAACTGTGAGAAAAGTGTTAAACCAAAATAAAGTGTCTCCAAAACGTGTGGGGCCCCCATGCCATTAAACACCACAACCTGTTAATTGGCATTGACTTTAAACTGTGCTACATAAATAAAATGCCATTCTTCCCAATGAGTAGAAAGTACTGGGAATAGGAATTGTGTCACTTTCATGTTCACCCAATTATTCTGTGAGCTTGTTCAGTGGATAAGAATAGCTTCCTATACATTTTTCAAGTTTAGCAATAACATTGAAGACTTACCACAAGAATTAACACACAGGTTTAAGTCTGGGCTCAACTGTTTCGTGCCTTCTGGACAGTAGCAGCCTTCCCATTGTACAGTTTCCAAAGGTTTAAATACACTTGGTGCATTTATAAATTTGAGGTTAAATCTATAAAAACAAAAAAAGAAATAAAATGTCAATGCAATACGAATTTCTTGTGTAACGAATTACTGTGTATCAGATAGCACTTAACCTCAAGTCGCAAGTTTCTGGAATCTGGGGTCCACAAGCTTTGTATACTTTGGGCTCTTCACACTTGAAATCTTCATACATAGGACACAAAAGGTTTGTAACTGCTATGAGCAGGCACTGCATGTCATTCATTTATTTCTTTCATTTAATGTCACTCACCACACACTCCATTTGTGGCTGACCTCCAGTCGATGCAGATTCCTGCCATAGCACATTGCTCAGCATAAATTTGCAAACTCGAACAACCAATGTCCTGGGTGTTCATGTAGCACACATCATAGTTGCAGGCCTCTTCATAATACTGGTATGGGACAAACTCATGGCAATCTTTAAAGACGCTATAAAAAAAATCCAGATTAGAATTAAGAATTCAAGAGAAAATTAAGGAAAAAAAAGTGCTAAAAATTATAAATATACTTACGTGCTAAGAATATCGCAGATTGGAGCATCGGTACATGGAACCGGTGTAGGCAGTGGGTGTGGTTTTGGACAGAATTCATCATTCTTACTGACATTCCAATGTGGGGCCATTTGCTCACAGGAAGAAACAACTGTGCCATTTGGTAGGCGACAGTCGTCCTTGCGGTTATTATCACATGTTCCTTAAGGCGAATGAAATGTAGATTTTATTAAGAACAGATCACATCAACAATTCACTACAGCATCTCACCTTCTCATTATATTTTTAATTTCTAATTACATCTTTAGAACTTCCATTTTCCAGATTCTTTTATTAATTTCAGTAGCCTATCTATCTATCTATCTATCTATCTATCTATCTATCTATCTATCTATCTATCTATCTATCTATCTATCTATCTATCTATCTATCTATCTATCTGTCTGTCTGTCTGTCTGTCTGTCTGTCTGTCTATCTTTCTATCTAGCCATCCATCCATCCATCCATCCATCCATGCAAATTACATGACCTATGTTAACCAATTTTAATAGATATCGATCTTATATACTTTTAAAATGTAATATTATTATTATTATTATTATTATTATTATTAAGAAAAAAATAATCAACTCTTCCATGTTTCCATGTACAAGTTTCTTAGCTAGAATGTTTGAAACACAAGATCAGTGTGAATTATACAGCACTTTTGACCTTTATGCACTTTTTTAGTGACTAGAACTTACCACACTGCCCTTCAGTGTTTCCGTGGAACATTTGCCATGGGAGGTTGATGAAAAACATCATGCCAGTGAAGGTGACCTGGGCATCGATTGTTGGTATCACCACCAGCGATTCAATACCATTGTCTGTAATTCTGAAGTCCTGGTTCTCATATGGTAGTATAACTTGCTTGTTGTTGACAATAATCTATTAAACAAATAAAGTTAATTCATTTTTTTTTCTCAAACCATGATGCATGCCCATAATCATTTGTTTAGAGTAAAATTTTTATTTATTTGTTCGTCTGATTAGTGCTAAGGTGCAGTTTGAAGTGTTTATTAAATGACCATGTTAGCAAATTATAGAAAAAAATCTCTTACTTACCACATTTGTGACAATTCCTTTAGAAATCTCCTGTGTCAAGAATATCTCAAATGATTTATAGTACACAGTCAACGATTTAGGACAGGACAGACCATCTTCAGAGTCACAATAAACATTGTCAATAATGACACTGAAATTGTATTTTGGATGGATCTCTTTGACAAGGACATAGGAGCAGTTTCCTTGAAATGGGTAGTATGTTCCATCAAAAGTGATGTAATGCGGATCACCAAAGCCACTGCATATACCTGAAAGATGTAGATAGACAATGCAATAATTAAGTGCATCTGTGTTTTTTAAATGCTGATGGACAATAATTTACATAATATACATCACTTGCAGCATATAGAGTTTACAAGGGGGATTACTCACACTGGCACTCGTATTTGGAACAACAGCCAGACTCATCAGTAACTTTTTTTGGTGGGTGGTTGTTAACACAAACAGGCACGGGTGAATCCTCACATTTCATATGTTCATGAATGATTATTCCATTGTTGCATGTAATATTGGAACATTTTCCATCTGGGACAGTCTGTCCATGCTGAAAATACATAACGATTAAACTTGATGTGAATGAGTGAATTAGAAGGCAAAAGTCATTCTGAAACGATTGTCAATCCAAAGACAAAGAATGCGTCAGGTAAAAACAAATAAGAGGCAAATATTATGTTATAATTACTAATTAAGGGACATATATGTCTAATATCCGTTATAACAAATTCAGACCAGAAAAACTTAATAAGTGAGTTAGAGTAAGAGTAAGAACATCAATTCTTTCATATGCACATTACCTTTAGTGGTGGCCTTTCACAGGGCATGTGGCTTGTGGTTGGTGCAATTGAAGTTGAATGTACACAACGATTTGAATAATGATCAGCTACACATAAATTGTGCTCGGTTTGTTTACAAACAGCTATATAACACCATCCATCAGGATCAGTTACGTTGTAAATCTGGGAACCTAGATGTCGCATATATGGGTTAAATATTATGTTATAGCAAATGAAAGGCAAGTTAAGCATGATTTAATATTCACTACAATAAAAATAAGATTGTAAATGGTGCAATGAATTACCTGGATATACTTTAGTGCCATTAACTAAACAATAACATTGAGGCAATGGAACAGGTTTTGATGTGGATTCAGTAATGACACTAAATGTTGTAGGTGAAGATGTCACTGTTGTCGTCATTGTGCTTGTAGTTGTAGTGTGAGTAGTAGGACACCCAATTCCTTTCATATCACAACAATACACCCTGATTTCATAGTCAAAGCACTGCTGCTGAAGACCTTGATCTTGATTGAGACAAACTAATCCATCATTGACATTACAAGTCACTTCCTGACCCAAATCTGAAAGGTTCATATCAGGGAAGAGTTTTGCTCTGCATTCAACTCTCGTTGGGGCCGAGCATATCATAGGATAAGCTTCACTTATCCTTTTCATTGGGACAATTTCACCCCCATTTGCACCAGTTGTAGGAGGGCCAAAGTCCATCCAGTCTGACCAAGAGCAGTCCATCTTGCATGAACTTGTGGTGTGAGTTTTAGTTGTAGGCTTTGGTGTTGACGGTGATGTAGTGGGGGTCGTTGTTGGTGTTGTTGTCGGGGTTGTTGTAGGGGTAGTTGTCTGAGTTGTTGTAGGTGTAGTTGTTGGCGTTGTTGTTGGTGTTGTTGTTGGTGTTGTTGTTGGTGTTGTTGTAGTGTGAATAGTAGGACACCCAATTCCTTTCATATCACAACAATACACTCTGATTTCATAGTCAAAGCACTGCTGCTGAATACCTTGATCTTGATTGAGACAAACTAATCCATCATTGACATTACAAGTCACTTCCTGCCCCAAATCTGAAAGGTTCATATCAGGGAAGAGTTTTGCTCTGCATTCAACTCTCGTTGGGGACGAGCAGATCATAGGATAAGTCTCAATTATCCTTTTCATTGGGACAACTTCACCCCCATTAGGACCAGTTGTAGGAGGGCCAAAGTCCATCCAGTCTGACCAAGAGCAGTCCATCTTGCATGAACTTGTGGTGTGAGTTTTAGTTGTAGGCTTTGGTGTTGAAGGTGATGTAGTGGGGGTCGTTGTTGGTGTTGTTGTCGGGGTTGTTGTAGGGGTAGTTGTTGGTGTTGTTGTTGGTGTGGTTGTCGGGGTTGTTGTAGGGGTAGTTGTCCTAGTTGTTGTAGGTGTAGTTGTTGGCGTTGTTGTAGGTGTAGTTGTTGGTGTTGTTGTAGTGTGAGTAGTAGGACACCCAATTCCTTTCATATCACAACAATACACTCTGATTTCATAGTCAAAGCACTGCTGCTGAAGACCTTGATCTTGATTGAGACAAACTAATCCATCATTGACATTACAAGTCACTTCCTGACCCAAATCTGAAAGGTTCATATCAGGGAAGAGTTTTGCTCTGCATTTAACTCTCGTTGGGGACGAACAGATCATAGGATAAGTCTCACTTATCCTTTTCATTGGGACAACTTCACCCCCATTAGGACCAGTTGTAGGAGGGCCAAAGTCCATCCAGTCTGACCAAGAGCAGTCCATCTTGCATGAACTTGTGGTGTGAGTTTTAGTTGTAGGCTTTGGTGTTGAAGGTGATGTAGTGGGGGTCGTTGTTGGTGTTGTTGTGGGGGTTGTTGTAGGGGTGTTGTTGTTGTTGTAGGTTGTTGTAGTGTTGTTGTTGTTGTAGTGTGTGTAGTGACACCCAGTTGTGTGTTCAGTAGTTTCAGTTGCAATACACTTGTCTGATTTCATAGTCAAAGCACTGCCTTTCTCGATTTTCTCTGTAGGTGAGTTTCCTGACCCTGATCATTGATTGACAATACAATCACTCTGATTTCATACATTGGCATCAAGTCACTGAAGCTGCTCATTGAACTTACCACAAACAAAGACTTGATCTGAAAGATCTGCTGAACCTTGATCTTGATTGAGACAAACTAATCCATCATTGACATTACAAGTCACTTCCTGACCCAAATCTGAAAGGTTCATATCAGGGAAGAGTTTTGCTCTGCATTCAACTCTCGTTGGGGACGAGCAGATCATAGGATGAGTCTCACTTATCCTTTTCATTGGGACAACTTCACCCCCATTAGGACCAGTTGTAGGAGGGCCAAAGTCCATCCAGTCTGACCAAGAGCAGTCCATCTTGCATGAACTTGTGGTGTGAGTTTTAGTTGTAGGCTTTGGTGTTGAAGGTGATGTAGTGGGGGTCGTTGTTGGTGTTGTTGTCGGGGTTGTTGTAGGGGTAGTTGTGTTGTTGTTGGTGTGGTTGTCGGGGAGTTGTTGTTGTTGTTGTTGGTGTGGTTGTCGGGGTTGTTGTAGGGGTTGTTGTCCTAGGTGTAGTTGTTGGCGTTGTTGTAGGTGTAGTTGTTGGTGTTGTTGTAGTGTGTTGTTGGCGTTGTTGTAGGTGTAGTTGTTGGTGTTGTTGTAGTGTGAGTAGTAGGACACCCAATTCCTTTCATATCACAACAATACACTCTGATTTCATAGTCAAAGCACTGCTGCTGAAGACCTTGATCTTGATTGAGACAAACTAATCCATCATTGACATTACAAGTCACTTCCTGACCCAAATCTGAAAGGTTCATATCAGGGAAGAGTTTTGCTCTGCATTCAACTCTCGTTGGGGACGAACAGATCATAGGATAAGTCTCACTTATCCTTTTCATTGGGACAACTTCACCCCCATTAGGACCAGTTGTAGGAGGGCCAAAGTCCATCCAGTCTGACCAAGAGCAGTCCATCTTGCATGAACTTGTGGTGTGAGTTTTAGTTGTAGGCTTTGGTGTTGAAGGTGATGTAGTGGGGGTCGTTGTTGGTGTTGTTGTGGGGGTTGTTGTAGGGGTAGTTGTCGGTGTTGTTGTAGGTGTTGTTGTTGGTGTAGTTGTTGTAGTGTGAGTAGTAGGACACCCAATTCCTTTCATATCACAACAATACACTCTGATTTCATAGTCAAAGCACTGCTGCTGAAGACCTTGATCTTGATTGAGACAAACTAATCCATCATTGACATTACAAGTCACTTCCTGACCCAAATCTGAAAGGTTTATATCAGGGAATAGTTTTGCTCTGCATTCAACTCTCGTTGGGGACGAGCAGATCATAGGATGAGTCTCACTTATCCTTTTCATTGGGACAACTTCACCCCCATTAGGACCAGTTGTAGGAGGGCCAAAGTCCATCCAGTCTGACCAAGAGCAGTCCATCTTGCATGAACTTGTGGTGTGAGTTTTAGTTGTAGGCTTTGGTGTTGAAGGTGATGTAGTGGGGGTCGTTGTTGGTGTTGTTGTCGGGGTTGTTGTAGGGGCAGTTGTTGGTGTTGTTGTTGGTGTGGTTGTCGGGGTTGTTGTAGGGGTAGTTGTCCTAGTTGTTGTAGGTGTAGTTGTTGGCGTTGTTGTAGGTGTAGTTGTTGGTGTTGTTGTAGTGTGAGTAGTAGGACACCCAATTCCTTTCATATCACAACAATACACTCTGATTTCATAGTCAAAGCACTGCTGCTGAAGACCTTGATCTTGATTGAGACAAACTAATCCATCATTGACATTACAAGTCACTTCCTGACCCAAATCTGAAAGGTTCATATCAGGGAAGAGTTTTGCTCTGCATTCAACTCTCGTTTGGGACGAACAGATCATAGGATAAGTCTCACTTATCCTTTTCATTGGGACAACTTCACCCCCATTAGGACCAGTTGTAGGAGGGCCAAAGTCCATCCAGTCTGACCAAGAGCAGTCCATCTTGCATGAACTTGTGGTGTGAGTTTTAGTTGTAGGCTTTGGTGTTGAAGGTGATGTAGTGGGGGTCGTTGTTGGTGTTGTTGTGGGGGTTGTTGTAGGGGTAGTTGTCGGTGTTGTTGTAGGTGTTGTTGTTGGTGTTGTTGTAGTGTGAGTAGTAGGACACCCAATTCCTTTCATATCACAACAATACACTCTGATTTCATAGTCAAAGCACTGCTGCTGAAGACCCTGATCTTGATTGAGACAAACTAATCCATCATTGACATTACAAGTCACTTCCTGACCCAAATCTGAAAGGTTTATATCAGGGAAGAGTTTTGCTCTGCATTCAACTCTCGTTGGGGCCGAGCAGATCATAGGATAAGTCTCACTTATCCTTTTCATTGGGACAACTTCACCTCCATTAGGACCAGTTGTAGGAGGGCCAAAGTCCATCCAGTCTGACCAAGAACAGTCCATCTTGCATGAACTTGTGGTGTGAGTTTTAGTTGTAGGCTTTGGTGTTGAAGGTGATGTAGTGGGGGTCGTTGTTGGTGTTGTTGTCGGGGTTGTTGTAGGGGTAGTTGTTGGTGTTGTTGTTGGTGTGGTTGTCGGGGTTGTTGTAGGGGTAGTTGTCCTAGTTGTTGTAGGTGTAGTTGTTGGCGTTGTTGTAGGTGTTGTTGTTGGTGTTGTTGTAGTGTGAGTAGTAGGACACCCAATTCCTTTCATATCACAACAATACACCCTGATTTCATAGTCAAAGCACTGCTGCTGAAGACCTTGATCTTGATTGAGACAAACTAATCCATCATTGACATTACAAGTCACTTCCTGACCCAAATCTGAAAGGTTCATATCAGGGAAGAGTTTTGCTCTGCATTCAACTCTCGTTGGGGACGAGCATATCATAGGATAAGCTTCACTTATCCTTTTCATTGGGACAACTTCACCCCCATTTGCACCAGTTGTAGGAGGGCCAAAGTCCATCCAGTCTGACCAAGAGCAGTCCATCTTGCATGAACTTGTGGTGTGAGTTTTAGTTGTAGGCTTTGGTGTTGACGGTGATGTAGTGGGGGTCGTTGTTGGTGTTGTTGTCGGGGTTGTTGTAGGGGTAGTTGTCTGAGTTGTTGTAGGTGTAGTTGTTGGTGTGTGTTGTTGTAGTGTTGTTGTTGGTGTTGTTGTAGTGTGAGTAGTAGGACACCCAATTCCCTTTCATATCACAACAATACACTCTGATTTCATAGTCAAAGCACTGCTGCTGAAGACCCTGATCTTGATTGAGACAAACTAATCCATCATTGACATTACAAGTCACTTCCTGACCCAAATCTGAAAGGTTTATATCAGGGAAGAGTTTTGCTCTGCATTCAACTCTCGTTGGGGACCGAGCAGATCATAGGATAAGTCTCACTTATCCTTTTCATTGGGACAACTTCACCTCCATTAGGACCAGTTGTAGGAGGGCCAAAGTCCATCCAGTCTGACCAAGAGCAGTCCATCTTGCATGAACTTGTGGTGTGAGTTTTAGTTGTAGGCTTTGGTGTTGAAGGTGATGTAGTGGGGGTCGTTGTTGGTGTTGTTGTAGGTTGTTGTCGTGGTTGTTGTAGGGGTAGTTGTTGGTGTTGTTGTTGGTGTGGTTGTCGGGGTTGTTGTAGGGGTAGTTGTCCTAGTTGTTGTAGGTGTAGTTGTTGGCGTTGTTGTAGGTGTTGTTGTTGTTGTTGTAGGTGTTGTTGGTGTTGTTGTAGTGTGTAAGTAGTCGGACACCCAATTCCTTTCATATCACAACAATACACCCTGATTTCATAGTCAAAGCACTGCTGCTGAAGACCTTGATCTTGATTGAGACAAACTAATCCATCATTGACATTACAAGTCACTTCCTGACCCAAATCTGAAAGGTTCATATCAGGGAAGAGTTTTGCTCTGCATTCAACTCTCGTTGGGGCCGAGCATATCATAGGATAAGCTTCACTTATCCTTTTCATTGGGACAACTTCACCCCCATTTGCACCAGTTGTAGGAGGGCCAAAGTCCATCCAGTCTGACCAAGAGCAGTCCATCTTGCATGAACTTGTGGTGTGAGTTTTAGTTGTAGGCTTTGGTGTTGACGGTGATGTAGTGGGGGTCGTTGTTGGTGTTGTTGTCGGGGTTGTTGTAGGGGTAGTTGTCTGAGTTGTTGTAGGTGTAGTTGTTGGTGTTGTTGTTGGTGTTGTTGTAGTGTGAGTAGTAGGACACCCAATTCCTTTCATATCACAACAATACACTCTGATTTCATAGTCAAAGCACTGCTGCTGAAGACCCTGATCTTGATTGAGACAAACTAATCCATCATTGACATTACAAGTCACTTCCTGACCCAAATCTGAAAGGTTCATATCAGGGAAGAGTTTTGCTCTGCATTCAACTCTCGTTGGGGACCGAGCATATCATAGGATAAGCTCTCACTTATCCTTTTCATTGGGACAACTTCACCCCCATTTGCACCAGTTGTAGGAGGGCCAAAGTCCATCCAGTCTGACCAAGAGCAGTCCATCTTGCATGAACTTGTGGTGTGAGTTTTAGTTGTAGGCTTTGGTGTTGACGGTGATGTAGTGGGGGTCGTTGTTGGTGTTGTTGTCGGGGTTGTTGTAGGGGTAGTTGTCCTGTAGTGTTGTTGTAGGTGTAGTTTGTTGGCGTTGTTGTAGGTGTTGTTGTTGTTGTTGGTGTTGTTGTTGGTGTTGTTGTAGTGTGAGTAGTCGGACACCCAATTCCTTTCATATCACAACAATACACCCTGATTTCATAGTCAAAGCACTGCTGCTGAAGACCTTGATCTTGATTGAGACAAACTAATCCATCATTGACATTACAAGTCACTTCCTGACCCAAATCTGAAAGGTTCATATCAGGGAAGAGTTTTGCTCTGCATTCAACTCTCGTTGGGGACGAGCATATCATAGGATAAGCTTCACTTATCCTTTTCATTGGGACAACTTCACCCCCATTTGCACCAGTTGTAGGAGGGCCAAAGTCCATCCAGTCTGACCAAGAGCAGTCCATCTTGCATGAACTTGTGGTGTGAGTTTTAGTTGTAGGCTTTGGTGTTGACGGTGATGTAGTGGGGGTCGTTGTTGGTGTTGTTGTCGGTTGGTTGTTGTTGGTGTGGTTGTCGGGGGTTGTTGTAGGGTAGTAGTTGTCTGAGTTGTTGTAGGTGTAGTTGTTGGTGTTGTTGTTGGTGTTGTTGTAGTGTGAGTAGTAGGACACCCAATTCCTTTCATATCACAACAATACACTCTGATTTCATAGTCAAAGCACTGCTTCTGAAGACCCTGATCTTGATTGAGACAAACTAATCCATCATTGACATTACAAGTCACTTCCTGACCCAAATCTGAAAGGTTCATATCAGGGAAGAGTTTTGCTCTGCATTCAACTCTCGTTGGGGACCGAGCATATCATAGGATAAGCTTCACTTATCCTTTTCATTGGGACAACTTCACCCCCATTTGCACCAGTTGTAGGAGGGCCAAAGTCCATCCAGTCTGACCAAGAGCAGTCCATCTTGCATGAACTTGTGGTGTGAGTTTTAGTTGTAGGCTTTGGTGTTGACGGTGATGTAGTGGGGGTCGTTGTTGGTGTTGTTGTCGGGGTTGTTGTAGGGGTAGTTGTCCTAGTTGTTGTAGGTGTAGTTGTTGGCGTTGTTGTAGGTGTAGTTGTTGGTGTTGTTGTTGGTGTTGTTGTAGTGTGAGTAGTAGGACACCCAATTCCTTTCATATCACAACAATACACTCTGATTTCATAGTCAAAGCACTGCTGCTGAAGACCTTGATCTTGATTGAGACAAACTAATCCATCATTGACATTACAAGTCACTTCCTGACCCAAATCTGAAAGGTTTATATCAGGGAAGAGTTTTGCTCTGCATTCAACTCTCGTTGGGGCCGAGCAGATCATAGGATAAGTCTCACTTATCCTTTTCATTGGGACAACTTCACCTCCATTAGGACCAGTTGTAGGAGGGCCAAAGTCCATCCAGTCTGACCAAGAGCAGTCCATCTTGCATGAACTTGTGGTGTGAGTTTTAGTTGTAGGCTTTGGTGTTGAAGGTGATGTAGTGGGGGTCGTTGTTGGTGTTGTTGTCGGGGTCGTTGTAGGGGTAGTTGTTGTTGGTTGTAGTTGTTGGTGTTGTTGTTGTTGTTGTTGTTGTCGGGGTTGTTGTAGGGGTAGTTGTCCTAGTTGTTGTAGGTGTAGTTGTTGGCGTTGTTGTAGGTGTTGTTGTTGTTGTAGGTGTTGTTGTAGGTGTGAAGTAGTCGGACACCCAATTCCTTTCATATCACAACAATACACCCTGATTTCATAGTCAAAGCACTGCTGCTGAAGACCTTGATCTTGATTGAGACAAACTAATCCATCATTGACATTACAAGTCACTTCCTGACCCAAATCTGAAAGGTTCATATCAGGGAAGAGTTTTGCTCTGCATTCAACTCTCGTTGGGGACGAGCATATCATAGGATAAGCTTCACTTATCCTTTTCATTGGGACAACTTCACCCCCATTTGCACCAGTTGTAGGAGGGCCAAAGTCCATCCAGTCTGACCAAGAGCAGTCCATCTTGCATGAACTTGTGGTGTGAGTTTTAGTTGTAGGCTTTGGTGTTGACGGTGATGTAGTGGGGGTCGTTGTTGGTGTTGTTGTCGGGGTTGTTGTAGGGGTAGTTGTTGTCTGAGTTGTTAGTTGTGTAGTTGTTGTTGTTGTTGTAGTTTGTTGTTGGTTGTTGTTGTTGGTGTTGTTGTAGTGTGAGTAGTAGGACACCCAATTCCTTTCATATCACAACAATACACTCTGATTTCATAGTCAAAGCACTGCTGCTGAAGACCTTGATCTTGATTGAGACAAACTAATCCATCATTGACATTACAAGTCACTTCCTGACCCAAATCTGAAAGGTTCATATCAGGGAAGAGTTTTGCTCTGCATTCAACTCTCGTTGGGGACGAGCATATCATAGGATAAGCTTCACTTATCCTTTTCATTGGGACAACTTCACCCCCATTTGCACCAGTTGTAGGAGGGCCAAAGTCCATCCAGTCTGACCAAGAGCAGTCCATCTTGCATGAACTTGTGGTGTGAGTTTTAGTTGTAGGCTTTGGTGTTGACGGTGATGTAGTGGGGGTCGTTGTTGGTGTTGTTGTCGGGGTTGTTGTAGGGGTAGTTGTCCTAGTTGTTGTAGGTGTTGTTGTAGTTGTTGGCGTTGTTGTAGGTGTTGTTGTTGTTGTAGGTGTTGTTGTATGTGGTGTAAGTAGTCGGACACCCAATTCCTTTCATATCACAACAATACACCCTGATTTCATAGTCGAAAGCACTGCTGCTGAAGACCTTGATCTTGATTGAGACAAACTAATCCATCATTGACATTACAAGTCACTTCCTGACCCAAATCTGAAAGGTTCATATCAGGGAAGAGTTTTGCTCTGCATTCAACTCTCGTTGGGGACGAGCATATCATAGGATAAGCTTCACTTATCCTTTTCATTGGGACAACTTCACCCCCATTAGGACCAGTTGTAGGAGGGCCAAAGTCCATCCAGTCTGACCAAGAGCAGTCCATCTTGCATGAACTTGTGGTGTGAGTTTTAGTTGTAGGCTTTGGTGTTGACGGTGATGTAGTGGGGGTCGTTGTTGGTGTTGTTGTCGGGGTTGTTGTAGGGGTAGTTGTCTGAGTTGTTGTAGGTGTAGTTGTTGGCGTTGTTGTAGGTGTAGTTGTTGGTGTTGTTGTTGGTGTTGTTGTAGTGTGAGTAGTAGTGAGTAGTAGTAGTAGGACACCCAATTCCTTTCATATCACAACAATACACTCTGATTTCATAGTCAAAGCACTGCTGCTGAAGACCTTGATCTTGATTGAGACAAACTAATCCATCATTGACATTACAAGTCACTTCCTGACCCAAATCTGAAAGGTTCATATCAGGGAAGAGTTTTGCTCTGCATTCAACTCTCGTTGGGGACGAGCAGATCATAGGATAAGTCTCACTTATCCTTTTCATTGGGACAACTTCACCCCCATTAGGACCAGTTGTAGGAGGGCCAAAGTCCATCCAGTCTGACCAAGAGCAGTCCATCTTGCATGAACTTGTGGTGTGAGTTTTAGTTGTAGGCTTTGGTGTTGAAGGTGATGTAGTGGGGGTCGTTGTTGGTGTTGTTGTCGGGGTTGTTGTAGTGTTGGTGTTGTTGTTTGTTGTTGTTGGTGTTGTTGTTGGTGTGGTTGTCGGGGTTGTTGTAGGGGTAGTTGTCCTAGTTGTTGTAGGTGTAGTTGTTGGCGTTGTTGTAGGTGTAGTTGTTGGTGTTGTTGTAGTGTGAGTAGTAGGACACCCAATTCCTTTCATATCACAACAATACACTCTGATTTCATAGTCAAAGCACTGCTGCTGAAGACCCTTGATCTTGATTGAGACAAACTAATCCATCATTGACATTACAAGTCACTTCCTGACCCAAATCTGAAAGGTTCATATCAGGGAAGAGTTTTGCTCTGCATTCAACTCTCGTTGGGGACGAACAGATCATAGGATAAGTCTCACTTATCCTTTTCATTGGGACAACTTCACCCCCATTAGGACCAGTTGTAGGAGGGCCAAAGTCCATCCAGTCTGACCAAGAGCAGTCCATCTTGCATGAACTTGTGGTGTGAGTTTTAGTTGTAGGCTTTGGTGTTGAAGGTGATGTAGTGGGGGTCGTTGTTGGTGTTGTTGTGGGGGTTGTTGTAGGGGTAGTTGTTGGTGTTGTTGTTGCGTGTGTTGTTTTTTTTTTTTTTGTGCCTGTGTGTTGGCTGTGGTTGTCGGGTTTGTTGTAGGTGTTGTTGTTGGTGTTGTTGTAGTGTGAGTAGTAGGACACCCAATTCCTTTCATATCACAACAATACACTCTGATTTCATAGTCAAAGCACTGCTGCTGAAGACCCTGATCTTGATTGAGACAAACTAATCCATCATTGACATTACAAGTCACTTCCTGACCCAAATCTGAAAGGTTCATATCAGGGAAGAGTTTTGCTCTGCATTCAACTCTCGTTGGGGACGAGCAGATCATAGGATGAAGTCTCACTTATCCTTTTCATTGGGACAACTTCACCCCCATTAGGACCAGTTGTAGGAGGGCCAAAGTCCATCCAGTCTGACCAAGAGCAGTCCATCTTGCATGAACTTGTGGTGTGAGTTTTAGTTGTAGGCTTTGGTGTTGAAGGTGATGTAGTGGGGGTCGTTGTTGGTGTTGTTGTCGGGGTTGTTGTAGGTGGTAGTTGTTGGTAGTTGTTGTTGGTGTGGTTGTCGGGGTTGTTGTAGGGGTAGTTGTCCTAGTTGTTGTAGGTGTAGTTGTTGGCGTTGTTGTAGGTGTAGTTGTTGGTGTTGTTGTAGTGTGAGTAGTAGGACACCCAATTCCTTTCATGTCACAACAATACACTCTGATTTCATAGTCAAAGCACTGCTGCTGAAGACCCTGATCTTGATTGAGACAAACTAATCCATCATTGACATTACAAGTCACTTCCTGACCCAAATCTGAAAGGTTCATATCAGGGAAAAGTTTTGCTCTGCATTCAACTCTCGTTGGGGACGAGCAGATCATAGGATAAGTCTCACTTATCCTTTTCATTGGGACAACTTCACCCCCATTAGGACCAGTTGTAGGAGGGCCAAAGTCCATCCAGTCTGACCAAGAACAGTCCATCTTGCATGAACTTGTGGTGTGAGTTTTAGTTGTAGGCTTTGGTGTTGAAGGTGATGTAGTGGGGGTCGTTGTTGGTGTTGTTGTCGGGGTTGTTGTAGGTGTAGTTGTTGGTGTTGTTGTAGGGGTAGTTGTTGGCGTTGTTGTAGGTGTTGTTGTAGGTGTTGTTGTTGGTGTAGTTGTAGTGTGAGTAGTAGGACACCCAATTCCTTTCATATCACAACAATACACTCTGATTTCATAGTCAAAGCACTGCTGCTGAAGACCTTGATCTTGATTGAGACAAACTAATCCATCATTGACATTACAAGTCACTTCCTGACCCAAATCTGAAAGGTTCATATCAGGGAAGAGTTTTGCTCTGCATTCAACTCTCGTTGGGGACGAACAGATCATAGGATAATCCTCACTTATCCTTTTCATTGGGACAACTTCACCCCCATTAGGACCAGTTGTAGGAGGGCCAAAGTCCATCCAGTCTGACCAAGAGCAGTCCATCTTGCATGAACTTGTGGTGTGAGTTTTAGTTGTAGGCTTTGGTGTTGAAGGTGATGTAGTGGGGGTCGTTGTTGGTGTTGTTGTAGGTGTTGTTGTTGGTGTTGTTGTAGTTGTTGGTGTTGTTGTAGTGTTGGTGTTGTTGTAGGGGTAGTTGTTGGTGTTGTTGTAGGGGTAGTTGTTGGTGTTGTTGTAGGTGTTGTTGTTGGTGTTGTTGTAGTTGTTGTTGTTGTCGTACAACCCATCCCGATTCCATCCATATCACAACAATACACTCTGATTTCATAGTCAAAGCACTGCTGCTGAAGACCTTGATCTTGATTGAGACAAACTAATCCATCAATGAGATTACAAGTCACTTCCTGACCCAATTCTGAAAGGGTTATATCAGGGAAGAGTTTTGCTCTGCATTCAACTTCTGTTGGGTTAGAGCAGATCATAGGATAAGTGTGACTTATCCTTGCAATTGGCACAAGTTCACCCCCATTAGGACCAGTTGAAGGAGGGCCAAAGTCCATCCAGTCTGACCAAGAGCAGTCCATCTTGCATGGACCTGTTACGTAATCCTGACTTGTACTCTCTGGTGTTGGTTGTGATGTAGTGGGGGTTGTTGTTGGCGATGTCTGCGTTGAAATTGTGGACTGAGTTGAACTTGTAGGCTTTGGTTTTGTTTCCGGACTTGTGAGTTTTTTTGTTGTTAGGGGTGATGTTGTTGTGGGAGTCATTGTTGTTGTTGTAGTTGTTGTTTTACATTCTGTTTGCTTACAACATTCTGCTTTAACCTCATAATCAAGGCATATTAGAGTTTGATATTTATTCTCACACAGTAGACCTTTGTTACTACATGTTACATTTTGGTCTAACTCTGATAGTGGTACCCCAGGGTAACGTACGGCTTGACACTCGACTTTACTTGGTTTTTCACATACTTTATATCGACCTGATTTAATAATATTTTTGATAGTTTCATTGTCTCCTCCTTCTGGTCCATATTCTGGATAATCAACATTCATCCATGCTGTCCATGTACAAACTTCACAATGTGGTCTTGTTGTAGTAGTTACCATTTCTGTGGTTGATATTGGTGGTGACACGGTTGATGTGCATTGCCTCTTGTCACAGCAGTTAACTCGTATTTGGTAGTTCAAACACAGTGGAAATGTGCCTGATTGTTCTTCATTTTTGCATATCAAACCTACTTTAACATTACACTCAACATTCTGTCCAACGTCATTTATGCTTTTATTTGGATACTTTTCAGCACGGCATTCAATTTTGGATGGCTCTTCGCAGATCTTGTAACCAGCCTCTCTAATATTTTTGTATGTTTCTGAGTCACCTCCACTTGATCCAGGAGTTGGGAATGTTGTGTCAAACCATTCTGACCATTTACATGATTGCTGGCATGCCGTAGTAGTTGGACCTGTTGTTGTTGCTGGATGTGTCGACACAGGAGTACTGGGATGACTAGTAGAGACTGAAATACAAACACATTTATACAGTGCATTATAAATGCATTCATACAGTATGTTCAAAAAGTCTCTCCGCAGTGGCTGGACAGAGTAGGTTATGGGAAATTTCTTATTCTGACTAATATTTATTTATGCATTAAATCTCCCACAATATCGCAATTTGGTATTCCAAGGCTCCGGAAACAATAAAATCCTAATGAGGAATGAGTGAACAATCCCCATTATAATGTGCTATGAACTGTCAAGCTAACAAAACTAATTTTAACTTTTAGACTTTAACACTTTTATTTAAAAACCTACCGCAAGCTTTACATTAAGCTAATTTACCACTCATGTGAATAATGGAAACAATCCACTTTCTGTCAATTAAACAAAATCCCTTTACAGTTAAAATTAACACTCAGTAATTACTGATTTTCAGATGACTTACTGAGAACTCACGTCTGACCAGGTTGCATGTCATATAGCTCAAGTTTTGTAATTTACTGTAAATAATAATATAATTAATTTGTCTATATTACTGAATACAGTAATTAGGTATTGGAAAAAAATTAACTAGCACTAACCTGATGTTGAGGTGAAGTCAAAGACAGTTGTTGTTGGTGGAAGTGTTGTAGGGCAAGGATATGATGCCCTGTCAATCTTTCCATTTGTTCCACATTTAGCTGTGATGCAGTTGCCATATCCATCAGTAGTGTTGTAGATAGTGACACCATAGTGATATATTCTTCCGTCATATTGGCAGGTACAAGCTGTAGAGTTGAAGTAACACATTTATTAATTTACTCACTGTTTAGTTTTAATTGTTCATAAATAATTGGCTTTTTCTAAATTGTAACCATTCTTACCATTGTCGTCTGTTTTACAGGTGATTTCTGATGCACTGCAATAGCTTAAAAAAACAAGCACATTCTTTCTAAGTATTTCTAGGAATGAATGAAAAACATGTCTTTTTGTTTGTAAAGCAAAACATACCATTTCTGACAATTTTCTGTGCTCGGAACCTCGTCTCCATTATTGTAATGTTTTGCTTTGTAATAGCAACCACAGCTTTCCTTTTTGACGCACTTCATTGTGTCCTCATCAAAGAATGGCTGATCAACAGGGCATGTTGGGTAACAGCCTAAAGAACAATGTGTTATGATTAACTGTTGTATGGGTAACCTTTCAGGACCTGGGTGTATTGAGATGCTGATATGAAATTGCCTCAGCTAAAAAGTTATTTTGAATACCTTCCAGTGGTGGTATCTGAGTGGAGCATATTCCATCAGGGTTCCTGCAGGTCTTCATACAGGGAGACCCACAAGGTTTGTAGTGCCATTCACACTCATCAGGAGGATTGTAGTAATCACAAAACAGAGCTGCATGAACATAAATTCACACCCAAGAGTTCATCAGCTCAGTCCTACGATCATCAGTTTATTGATTAAACTTGACAATAAAATCTAAAGCAACTTACGACAGACTTTTGGTGTTCTCCAAGCAACACATACTCCAGCCTCATTACAAGTCTCTGCATAAGCAGCTACAGCTGTGCAGAAACACTCGCAATCTCCTCCACTATCACATGCACATGCATCTCTGACACATGCAGAATAATACGGTGCGGGATCAACCTTTAAAAAAAAAATTATTATTAGCATGATTCTTCCCAAAAATATATAGTGTTATGGTATTATTAATAGTATTAATATCTGCAGTCCAATATGTGCAAGAAAATTTACATGTGTGTGACAAGTCACAAAGATTTCACTCATGATGATGCTGCACTGTTTCTGAGCCCAGGCTTCCCGATAGGGGTTGAAGGTACATGGATTTTTGATCTGAATAGCATCCGGGCAGCTGGATGACTCTTTCCAGCTGTTTCCAAATTCCAATGCATTGTTCACCCCACCTTGGTTCCTTAAGGTGAAGTCATTTTTTGTGTTGCCATCATAATTTCCGCAAAGACCACAGACTTCACCCTGTCATGAATGATTGATGTAACAATATCACTTTCTGTAATTAGTTATATTGGTACTATTTGCTAATCCTCATGCATGTATGCATACCTTAAAGTTAGGACTAAGCTTGATGAATATACTCGTCCTCTTGTCCCACATTAGAATTAAACCATTATTAGCTTCAATAACCATGTAAATGCCGTTCATACTGATCTGATAGGGAATTTCCTCTCCTGCATTTCTCTGAATAACTTCATAGCCTCCATCTGTTAGTATGAGCTCAATACTCTGGAAAAGAAAAGGGGTTTATATGAGTTATGAGTTATAGAACGAGCTCTAAATATATACGAGTGCTGTTGACAGCGCTGCGAGTGGTAAGCAGTCGAGGATGGTGAAGCTGGAGAACCGCTGAGACAGGGTGATGTCTTTTGAAAAAGATTTAGTAAATGCAAGAAATACTATAACAAATAGAAATCCTCACCCCCAGAAAGAGTTTGATTGCTTTGGAGCAAGTGGTTCCCGTTGTCCCACAGGGAATGTTTTCTGTGATGACTCTGAAAGTGCCACTGGTATTGCTGTGGCTGCAATGATCCTAAATCAATCAAAAAATAAATAAATATATATGTCATCATATATTACATGACATATTGACATATTGATAACATATTAGTGTTAATGTCTATTTTAGCCTCTGGGCTTCCATTCCTCTTAAACACTGTCTTTTTAAAACAAAAGTAGCAATTAATGAGTTAATTGATTACTTCATTAATTTGCACAGAATCTAAATGACCTAAAATATCTCAAAGAATTATCAAATAACATCATATTCTAAAATTATATAATATTTCTTTAGTTAATATTAAATTTATTTTGAGCATAGTTATTCTTTGACAACATGGCAGAAAACAACAACAATAATAATAATAATAATAACAATGTAACAAAGGTTAATTATAAACATAAACAATAATGAAAAAAACATGACCTTGTCTGGAAAATACACTTACTCTGACAAGAGTGTATTCGCAGTCTCCATCAAAAGTGTATCTTTTTCCATCAAATGTTATATAATGCCCATCACCATACACAGAGCAGGTCCCATGGCACAAATCTGTGCTACACTGCCATTTCCTGTCTTTGCATGTGCTGTGTTCAAAGGAGAGAAAGACACGGTAAAAAAACTACACACTAGCAATTCTATGGCCGTGTGCACACTGAATACTGTGTTAGTAATATTCCAACTATAACCAACTACTACATTTGTTATTACCAATGTTACTCATTCATTCATTCATTACCAGGTGTTGCAGTCGACTTTAATGGATTCTCCAGGCTGGAAAATCTGACTGTTATGGACGCAAGGACAAAGAGCCTCATCAATGCAGCCACCTTTCCCGTCAGACACAAGTCCTGCAGGACACATGCAGCCCGAGATACATTCTGTGCTGATCTGTTGAAGAAAACATTTGATTTATTATTATTATTATTATTCATTCATCTCATTCATCTTCTAGCGCTATATCCGATCTTCCCTCGGGTCACGGGGAGCCTGTGCCTATCTCAGGCGTCTATGGGCATTAAGGCAGGATACACCCTGGATGGAATGCCAACCCATCGCAGGGCACACATCGCAGGGCACACACACACACACACACACATTCATACACTAGGGACAATTTTCCAAGGTGCCAATCAACCTACCGTGCATGTTTTTGGACCAGGAGGAAACCGGAGAACCCGGAGAAAAACCCCCTGAGGCACAGGGAGAACATGCAAACTCCTCACACACATGGCTGAGACGGGAATCGAACCCGGAACCTGGCGGTGTGAGGCGAACGTGCTAACCACTAAGCCACCGTTCCCCCCCACTATTATTATTATTATTATTATTATTATTATTATTATTAGTATTATTAATAATAATAATAATAATAATAATAATAATAATTTTAACTTGTGGGATTTATTTAGTAAGTGTAACTTGATAAAATTTTAGGAGAAATGTACTTTTAATTGAAAGTTTATTATTCAATTAAATTGAGTGTTTATTAGCAGCTGCCAGCATTATTTTTATTTTAAATGTTATATTCATAAACTCACACAGGCCATGTCGAGAGTGTTACAGCTCTTTTGGCACTCAGCGCCTGTAGATTCTGCAGCATCTGAGCAGTTGAAGAACTTCATAGGTGCGGTACAAGCTGAAAAGGAAGTCCCAAAAAAGTTTTAAAGCCTTTAATAAATATACCCATGTTTCCCTACGTGAGTAAGAAATCAAAAAAGATGCAACCATGATATCTAAGAACAGTCAAGAATAAAATATTAAAAATTTATAAATACAATTTCATTGTTCATGATATTTAATTTAAAAAATCACATTTTCATTAAAGTCTGATATTATATAATAGCACTTACATGGCTCATTTGTGGAAGATCCAATACAGCTGAGTTTGCCGTTCTTACACGTGCTACAAAAAAAAAGTTTACGAAATCGTTTAAAATCTACTTTCTGTTACCATTCAGGTACAATGAACAAAAGGCGTGCTTTATGCAAGTCTCTATGAACACTGTGTACCACATGATGCCGTCCTTGCTGATGACTTCTGACGGAGGAATCACAGACCCTTTGTAGTAGCAGGAACATTTATCCAGGGAAACACATTTGCCGTCGTCACTGAGATACGTTCCTTCGGCACAAATGCATCCATCCACAGGGTTGAAGGTCACAGAGCAGGTGAAATCCGGGTCACTTTGACAGCGGCATGACTGAATGCTACTACGGATGTCGTATGTGTAGACCATGGTGCTCGGGCAGCTTTCCGCGTATTTCACTGTGACATGGGGTCAGGAAGATCGTGAGCCGTTGTTAAATTAGGATTGTGGAATTGTGAAAAAGTTTCTACTCACTGCACATGTCATTTCTCCAGCCAGTGAGCAGGATTCCTTTAGCAGCACAGGCATGTACGTAAGACGAGAGAGATGCACACATGCAATTCTCACTGTTCTCACAGTTGCAGGTGTCGTACATGCAGTTCTGCACAGGTGAAACCGCATATTGTTAAAGACCGTGCTTTCATTGAAGCTAATGAGATTAAATATACACTTCATCATACCTTTTGGTAGACATCTGGGCTGATCTCGGAGTGACACGGAGAAAAAACACCAGTAGGGTCTGACAGCAGGGAACACCACTTCTGAGCATACTTTTCTGAAATAATAAAAAGAACATAATCGTTTTTAAACCTCGGATGAGTCCATGTTTTTTTAAAGTTGCATGATGGGGTTTGGATTTTAGCTCGCAGTCATATAGAGTATCAACATGCAACTGCACTTGTGAAAAGCACTAACTGGCAATACATAATATGGATGTTGATAGATATTTTTATAGTCAGGAAAAAGAGTGAAATTGCAAGATTTACTCATATTTATATCTGAGATAAGCTTTTGTCAAAATAGAACACACTCATTATTAATTAGTCCACTTTCCACTATCATTGTATTTACAATCTACTGGGATGAACAGCTTTGATAAACAGGATTGTGTTTTTGTCCAATCTGTGTTTGATCACACACTAACACACAGCATAAAGACTATACACCATTACCAAACCCTCTTCTTATTCTAAGTCCGAACAGATTTTGCTACTGTTAATGTAGAAAGTTCTTATACAGTTCTTAAAGAGTCTGTAAGTCAGATGGATGTCGGGAATGAAGAGTTACCGTTTTCCACACTGAGACTGCAAGGGTTCTCAAAAGTGTTCTTCACTTCAGGACAGCTAGCTCGTGTCCTCCAGCTGTTTCCAAAACCAACACCGGTTCCCTCACGGGATCCACTCATGGTGGTGAAATCATCACTTTGGATGTCATTAAAGTTTCCGCACAGACCTAATCATTACAGAACAGAGAATCAATATATATACTAACTGTGCATGCAGTTACATACACTGTCAGCATTTTTTTCTTCGGTTTGTAAATAATTTCTTCTTCAGTGTTTTTATTGTTTTCAACATTGTACATTAATACTGAAGACATCCAAACTATTAAAGAACATGTCTGGAATTATACAATCAACAAAGAAAAGTCCAGAATGTTTTATATTTTTGATTCCTCAGAGTGGTTACAGTTAGCATCATGCCACACTCTTGCACACTCTTGGCATTCTCTCTTCAGATTCATGAGGTAGTTCATCCCGAATGTTTTTCACTCCACAAGAGTTTACAACTACTCATCAAATCTGAATTATGGCAATAAACAATCAATTAAGTAAAGAGAATTAGACAGTCTTTTAAATTTCAAGAAATTTAAATGTATCCCCAAGTATACAGTACTTTCTAAAAGCATTAACCGATATGATGAAACCAAATAGGAAAACCAAAAGTTACCTCAAGTACATTTGGATATTTGCATATTTTATTTAAATCAGTTGTTTTTAGGAGGCTGGTAATTCTAATAAATGTATCCTCAGAGGTAACATTTGGTTTTCCTTTCCTAGCATGGTCCTCAAGAACCTGTTTCATCACAGCATTTGATGCCTTTGGAAAGTATACTTGGAGATTTAAGTATACTTTAAAGATTTAAAATACTGTCTAATTCTCTTTACTTTTTTATTCCCAGAATTCAGATTTGATCAGTAGTGGTAAACTCTTGATCAGTGAAAAACATTCCAGGTGACGACCTCATAACTTTGAAGAGAGAATGCTAAGAGCGTGCAAAAGTGGATGAAGTTAACTGTATTTACTCTGAGTAATTAAAAATATAAAATATATTCTGGTTTGTTTATGACTTCTTTGTTGTCTGCATAATTCCATACATGTTCATTAATAGTTTGGATGTCTTCAGTATTTATATATATTAAAAAACAATAAGTTGTGAAGTTGTGCACAAACCTGTGACTAGTTGTATGAATATGCAATATCAGTGAATTTAATTGAAACATTGATGATCACTGAAATCAGGTTAAAATGCAATACTACTATCATCAAACATTAATTAAACATGATTGTCTACACAAAGAGATGAACACACCTAGTAAGTTTTGTTTGTGAGTCACATCCACTGTGATGTAAACCTGCATGATGGGCACGAGCTGAATCTCTAGCTGAAGCCCAAAAGATGTCTGGACAACAATGTAAAATGTGGTGGGGCGGAAAATATTCACACCAGCTGTGGTTGAATGAAGAGTAAACAGGATTGTCAGTTGAACATGGAAAAAAAAGCATGATATTTTGCTTAAACAATTACATTTCTTGCAAATGTACTCACCTGTAGAGAGAGGAAGCTGAGAGTAGATTCGGTTGAGAAAGACCTTTCCATCAGGCTGGATGTTAAACACCTGAAAAAAAAAACATACACACTACGCATTAGTAGATTTTTTTTTGTACATCTCTTTGTAGACTTAGGCAATTTACATTGTCACACATATACTTACATTATACACTATGTAGATGCCAAACATCGAAAAAAATGCATTATTTTGAATTCTAATATATTCAAAATGTTTTCTGCAATAGGATTGGAAATGCATCAGTGCGTAGATGTTACTCACCGTGCTTCCTGCAGACAGAGCCAGTGTCACGGCCTTCAGACATGTTTCAGTCGTGGTTAAACCACAACGCACTAGGTCCCCAACAACCACAAACTCAGCACCTTTGGTTTGCTGAGAGGAAAAATTAGAACAATGTAAATGATGATGAAACTGATAGAGTTTCACAAGTAAAATCGTGATTCGTTTATTAATTAATTGCAAAATAATAAATAAATGGCCCAGTGGAGCCAATCCTTAAATTTATACTCACAATTGCTTGGCATTCAGTGTGAAGGAGAAGGTAAAGTAAAGGTAAAGTAAGTATATATATATATATATATATATATATATATATATATATATATATATATATATATATATATATATATATATATATATACTTGGAATAAATACAAAAGGATGACATGTAGAGATGTGGTGTTCTGGTATGCAGGATTCCATGAATTATTATTTTTTTTGTATATCATCAGATAAGATGTTGACCAAAACGATGGTCAAAGAATAGAAAAGATATGATGCGAAATGGGAATAGAAAAACATTCATGAACATGTGATATTTAACGCACTGGACATGTGTATAAGAAAGCAAAAGGTGGTGATCAATGTGATGGTCCAATAAAATAAAGGTAAAAGTGTACAAATGATGTGTTTGTAAAAGGTAGAAGAAGAGTTAAAACAAGAGTCAAAAGAATGATTATGGGATAATTTGTATAATATCCTTTATCCTTTTCAGGATATTGTAGAAGACATAAAGAATTAGTGAATATTCAAGACAATAAGGCACATTTCCAAGAAGAAAATGTCAATGACAAGAGAAAAAAAAATCTAGATGATGAAGATGATGTTGAACTGAAACCAAAATAGAGAGAGAGAGAGAAGATCCACTTCCAAACAAGTTTCTACAAATGCTACATAAAGACTTGCCATTTATTGCAGAAGTGATCAGAATATAAAAATATAGGCTAAGTTTATCACTATAATATGGATATTCTGGAAGTAATCTGGATTTCAGTCTCCTGAAAATGTTGTGCAAGTAAAATGAGGAAAATGAGAATGAAATCAGTGTTTTAATAATTGGATGAACAGTATGGATGCAGATCTGAGAATGCATCCAAGACTCCAAGGAAAGAAAACTGGCTCAGAAAAATAGAACCGTGTGTGGAGAGATGGATAATACAGACAATAAATTGAAGAACAAGAAGATAGATGAAAGTATGGAACACTAATAAAACGTATGAAGTAAGAAGCATCTGATACATGAACCATGTAGTAATACAAGTCAAAATATCTCCTATTATATGACTGAATGAAGACTCAAGCCATTAATTACAAGTTATTATTAATAACAAGTTATAAATACTATAAATACATTGAACTGTCACACCGGCACACTGACCTCAGCCAGGATGTATGTACAGTCACCGTGGAAGTTGTATGTTTTTCCATCAAATGTTGTGACGTGAGATCCACCCTCCACTGAGCATGTACCAGGGCAATCTTTCTGTATGCAGCTCCACTGGTTCGAGGTACATGTGCTAAATGCAAGCAAATATTAAAAATATCAAATGATCAAAACTCATAAAACACTAATGTACACATGTATGCTGTGGTCAGTTTTATAAAGGTTGTGTTACTGTTTATTTTCCTCGTATAATATTCCATATAATCATCATATCTAGTTTTATATGTTGAATGTTACTTTCTTATTCACTCATTATCACAAAATAACATTATAACAGAGCATCTCAAAATGACCTAGGCATCATTTTTGTAATTTCTATAGGGTTTTGTTTGTTTGTTTGTTTGTTTTTTGCTTCCTCCAGGACACATAAAGGCATTGATTCCTCCTCACCATTCTTTACAGTTGCTGCTAAAGGTCTGACCAGTTTGATAGATTTTGCCATTGTGAATGCAGGAGCACTGATCCTGTGCAATACATCCCTGACCAGTCAGATCATCGAGGACCAAACCTGTAATATTTTAGTATATATTAGTATATTAGTATATATTAAATGACCAAAATACTGCACAAAACACAACTGACTTATTTACATATATTAGCAGAGAAATGAAGATAGTTTGATACCTGGAGGGCAGAAACAGCCATCGATACAGTGTTCGGTACAAACTTGCCCTCGGTCAGGATTCGAGCAGGTATTAATGCAAGGGTTCCCGCACTCCTTATGCACCATGTTTGGAAAAGGGCATGTTTTGGCTGTAAAACAAAAGCAAATCCGGTATAGTTCAAATGAACTGTGATATATTGTGTCTCATATATTGTTTAACTTGAAATCCTCTATACATTATATATATATAGATATATATATAGATATATATATATATAATATATATATATATATATATATATATATATATATAGTGTATTATATATTAATATATTAATATATAATACACACATTATATATATATCAGTGTATAATTTCATTCAACATACAGCAGAACTGCTCCGTCCTCCACTGGCTCGGCTTTCCTCCAGCATGCACGCACTGGCGTGAGTACTCAGAGAGGGTGCTGCACAGGCAGGAGTTGGTGGAGTTGCTGCCGCACTGGCACATGTCCGATTCACAGGCTTTGATGAAGTAGTCGAGGGAGACGAGGTTTTTACAGTCACTGAAAGCTGGACCTGAGAACAACTGCTCACACACTGACGTCTGCCAAGGAAACAAAATATGTACAGGTCATTAAATAATGATCTGATCAAAACATCAAAACATTAATATAATAATAATAATAATAATAATAATAATAATAAGTAGACTTTAGATTTTACCAGTCTCGTGCATGTGTCAATCGATGGAGGTGTTGATTCAGTGCAACTCTCAGTTGGAGCGTCCATCTTTGAAAATTGGGCGTAGTCCGATGGTGAAATCTCTTCCCCTTTTATTTGATGAAGAAAAACACAACACAGTTGAGTGACTCGGTGATATTTTTCTACATTTTAATATTCAATTGCTGATGTCTATTAACATTCAAGTGTGTCCAAAAAAATAACATACTGTATACCAACAATAAACTGTCACTCATAATAAAACCAACCATTTTTGATGAACTCGTTGAAGAGCTGGACTCCATTGAAGTCACCGCAAAGTCCACAAGTCTGATTTTTGTACTTGTTGTCCAATTCAACCTGAGCAGAAAATTGGATGTGTATGATCAAATGATGAACCATAGAAAACCCTCAAGCATTGATTTGTACACAGTTGCATGCAAGATGCAAGTCCACCCATGTACCCCTTGTTTACCTGGTATATGTAAACAAGACAGATATTTTTAAATGTATATACATATATATCCCGGAAATGACAAAGGAAGAGAGCTGATAAAACAAAACATTTAACACACTAGAGTTATTCGAGATCTGTCATGGTTTTCTAGCTGCATATTTTATTGACACTCACCATAAAAGCATCATTTCCATTCCACATGGCCACAAGTCCCAGCTTTGCAACGACTTTAATGTAAGTAGGATTTTTTTCAATGAGGACACCAGAATGGCTGTAAGGCAAAGTAACCCTGTGGAGGTAGTACATTGTCATTTAGTATTATTTCATCCCAGGCCATTTCTTTTTATTTTGATACCGAAAAAACTGTAAAGTTTTCCGGTCACTTACTGGTGTCCATCTACACTGATGGTGCCTTTGGAAAGTTCCACCACTGTGCCATCGAGCTTCATGATGATCTTGCTGATCAGGGGCTCGCCATCGACGACTTGCCGCCTCAGCTGAATGTTGAAGTCTTCATAGCTGCTTGAGCACTGTGACGTCAGGATGTAGTTGCAGGTAGAAAATAACTGGAAGAAGTCTCCATCATAGGTTTTAAAATTGAAATTGCCCCAGGTGCTGCAGACTCGTTCGTTATGAGCCGGACTCAGACCTTTTGTGGAGAAGCACAAGAGAATTCTGATCCTGCTGTATGAAAGTACTTACGAAATAATGCAGATTAAAACAAGCAATCTGTGTTCAGAAACAAATACTTTACACATAAATGAATGCTTTAAACACGCTAGTCAATGGAGATTTAGGTTGAAACCTGCTGGACTTTTCCATTGACCAAGTAGTAAGATTTACTTATTATATTTTCATATATTACAACAATAAAACAAATAAAATATAGATAGTAAGAATTAGATTTTGATCAGTAAGTGCAGGAGAGGCAGTGGAGTCGAATAGCTCTTTCCAACCATATACAATCTAAATCTAATTCACAATTGACAATAAAACTAAAAAATCCACTATACCTACTGTATACATAAGCTTGCTTTAATAGATCTGCTGTGGGATCTCAATAAATCAATTTATAACCAATTTATTCATCCTGATTCAAATCCTTACGATTCCTATAGATGTGGACACTTTTACTATATGTACATTATAATTGTCTTTTTTATTGTCAGATTACATTTTGGTGAATTAACAAACCGCATAGGTTTAATAATTTTCTATATGTTTTGCTATAATCATACAATACAATACAATACTAATATAAATATCATCTTAAATATAATGACATATTAAACATATTATACTATATTTAAGATATTTCTACATGAGATCTTTAAGATATGTCATTAATAGTGGTTGTGCTTCTGCATACATTGTATTTTATCGACCCCTAATTATACAAATCTTGTTTGATATCGTGGCCAAATATTTGCTCTCTTCCCGTTCCACATTTCTTATGTGTTCAATATTTCCTGTTCTCATGAACCTGTTTGCCATAGTTAAAGAATACACCTTTACTCAGAAAAAGTGTCTTTTATTTCAATTTGAAATGCATAGCTACATAATTAGTTATTAGTGTTTACTTGTAAACAAAATCAATTCATTTAAAATAGAAAACAACTTTCACAACAAGCTTTGTGACTTACCGGAGATGATCTTGGTCAGTGGTGAAACATTGTCTGATCCATCTGCTGTTGAAGAGAAGGGAGAGTCAATGTGATGGTCATGAATTCAGTTAAAAACTTTAAATAATGATTAATTTTGATTAATGATGAATTATATTTTTTGCTGTAGAATGTAACCTGTAACCATATGGCATCAGGGAAAGTTATATATGAACATTTATTTAACGTATAAAATATAATCTGTTTATTAAAATGAGCTATGATCATTGATTGATGGAAATGATTCACCAAGACCTATATGTGTGTATGTGTGTGTGTGTGTGTGTGTGTGTGTGTGTGTGTGTGTGTGTGTGTGTGTGTGCGCGTGTGTGTGTGCGTGCACTATGCATGATGGCCCGTATAGTGATTAGTTAAACTTTTTTTAATTTTGTTGATCAGAGAATAAAAATTAAATTTTATATAAAAACAAATGATATCATACCTGATTGAGCTGAGCTTATTCCAATAGCGAGTATGATCCAGCTGAGAGTCCATTTTGGATTGTCTTTGTCCTTCCCCATGGCTGGTCTGTGGATACCTAAAAGGCCCACGGACGTTTGTGAGAGATGTTTTTACATTACCTTTAGCTTATATACCACCTTCTATTGTGTGACTGCCAAGGAGGGGCCAAGGCTTGGCCCTTTGTCAGCACAGACTGGCCAACCAGCTCCTTACTAAATCACAGTTTCTCTCACATTCAATCTCATGGATTATGCGTACTTGTGACTCCAGTAGAATTTTTCACTTTAAAAATTGCAAAAACATTATTTTATAATACCTTTACATTAATATGGCTATTTTTAAACAATGGCATAAAGGTCAACAGTACAACAGTTTTTGATCATATTGTGAGAAATGGTCATCGTTTTTTATTTCTTAACCTTTTTTTTTAGAAATATTCAGATTTCCCACATATGTTTCCATGACTATTTAGCTGTTTTTGATTAATATACCTTGACTCATAAACGACACTCATGCCTTTGCAGGCGTGGACCAGTGTACCAAAGTTTAAATATCAATCAAGCTCTTTCACCTCCCAATCATGCTTTTGTCTTCCTTATCAACCTTATCTATAAAGAGCATAATTACACAAATGGAAAGTGAACAAAACGCAACATTTGCTATGCCACGAGGAATGTTCTTTATCAGTATGCTGTCATCTCTGTAACATACAAGCTTTCAATTAGACGGCTCCACCAACAAATTGCAACAATACAAGCACCATCACTTCTTGCCCAGCTTCTAATATGTATTGTAGCTTTGCTTAGATTATTCTGCACTTTTTAAAACCACATTCAATACATGGAAATGATCTAAAAATGATAGAAATAAATGTTTATTTGTTTCATTTTTTAAAATGGACAGAATGCTTTGATAATTTATTTCAGGTTAAAGGCCCACATGTTTTGTAACCCCTAACCTTCAATGAGTTACTGAACCTCAGACCTTTCCCGTAGTACAGTATATTACAAACCCGTGACATCCTGACAAAACCTTTCAGGTGTGCAATCATAAACACAAGAGCAGGTTTACAGATCTTTACTAGAATAAATAAACACATTTTCACAAAGTCAAGGTGTATTAACGGTGCTTCTATGAGTGTGAACCATAGTGTGCAATCAAGTTAACATAAATGTGAATCTACGATGGCTGTGCAAAACTCTTTTTTTTCCGTTTCACTGAGCATGACTTTCTATGTAATGTATTTTAGTAGGAAGAATTTTGTTATTGATTTTTTTTTTATCTTCAAGCACTTTTAATCATTGTTATATTGTCTATTGTAAACCATCGCCATTCAAAATACAGTAAATATATTTTCATGGTTAATTAATGAGACTGCATTAATAAGAGACACAGACACATTTATTACAGTATAATCGAAAAACCACGGTGGGCACGGTGGCGTAGTGGTTAGCACGTTCGCCTCACACCGCCAGGATCCGGGTTCGATTCCCGTCTCGGGAATGTGTGTGTGGAGTTTGCATGTTCTCCCTGTGCCTCAGGGGGTTTTTCTCCGGGTTCTCCGGTTTTTCCCCGGTCCAAAAACATGCACGGTAGGTTGATTGGCACCTTGGAAAAATTGTCCCTAGTGTATGAATGTGTGCGTGAATGTGTGTGTGTGCCCTGCGATGGGTTGGCATTCCATCCAGGGTGTACCCTGCCTTAATGCCCATAGACGCCTGAGATAGGCACAGGCTCCCCGTGACCCGAGGAAGATCGGATAAAGCGGTAGAAGATGAATGAATGAATAATCGAAAAACCTTACCATGTAGGCCTTGTACAAGTGGCCTTGTAGGCTGTGATGTAGATTAAATTTGACTCCAGCACTGACATGATGAAGCCATGGCCTTCGCTCATAGGACAAAACCATATTCATAAATGTGATTATAATTGAAACTGACTATTTTGGGAAGATTTTCTTCATCATTAACTCTCTCTAGTAGTACGCTCTCTTCAGCTTCTGGTTTACATCTGGAGATGAAAACAGGTACAAATGTTTTGAGTTTTAAACAATTCATAACTAAAATGTAACTACTGCAACAAAATGTAAATTTAACTAGTTACATGTATCAGAGTCATGTAATTTAATTACAAAATAAATGTAACAGTAATTTGTTACAGTTACTGAGAAAAATGCAATTAAAATACAGTTACTTATGAAAATGTTAAAATGTACACAGTTATGCAGTGGCTTAGTGGTTAGCTCGTTTGCTTCACACCTCTAATGTTGGGGGTCCAATTTTCGCCTTCAACATGTTACTTGCCAATTCGATTCAGTTTTATTTGTAGAGCGAGTTTGCCATTTGTCATTGTCACAAAGCAGCTTTACATAATACACTTAATTATGTCAGTTTGTCGCTGATTGTTCCTTGCTGAGGAAGCCGAGGCGACGGTGATGAGGAAACATTTCCTGACATGGTAACAGGAAGAAACCTTGAGAGGATCCAGACTCAACAGAGAACCTCATCCTCATTTGGGTGTAGTCAGTTTGGTCATGTATCCATCACTGGAATGTATCCAAGGCAGTGTAGAAGTGTACCCAGTCTCCAAAGTGTGGGCCGTGTGGAGGCATCATCAACCAGAGGCAGGTCATCACACCTACCAGTGTGTGCAGTCATAGCTATTCAAAGCTAAGATTTGATTTCTAAAATAGTATTAGCTCTTTTTATGTTATGTCCTGATTGATGATGTAAACGTACTGCAAGTGATGAAATATAAGTTATAAGTTATATATGTTTGGAAATTTTTTAGTTGGAAATATCCATTAGAAACTTGAAAGTAATCAAAAGTAATCAAATATAATCGATTACTTTACTTTTAGAAAGTAACTAAAAAGTTACACACCTTATTAGACTACATTATAACCTTCCCAACACAGTTTGTTACAGCCCTACATTTCATACAGTCTATCTGACAATTCTTTCTGACAGTGGTTATCAGTATTCACTTCAACTTATTGAAAAGTGATTTTAACAATTTATCTCAAATTGTTGCCTCAAAGAAGCTTTACAAAAATAATGTGTCACATAAGAATCATATAAGAATCCTTATCACTATAATCTTGTGCCTAATGAGCAAGCTGGGGGCAAGGAAAAACTCCCTGAGATGGCATGACTTCCTAATCAGAGTGGCCATTCGGTGAGTCCTAACAAATGTCCTAAAAAACTAATTCTACCACTAACCATTTTTTTTCGATCATTGAGATATGCAGTGTTTAATTTACTTGTTCTATTTTTAATACAAGTTCCGGGTGCTGTAAGGGCAACTTGATAACTTTAAATTGAAAAATAAAATTAATTAATTAAGCCACACTGCTGCAATTGATACTTTAAAAACCAGCTGAATGTACCAAAGCAAAAATTTGTTCAGAGATGGAAGATATATAGAAATCTAAATTTGTAACAAATATCTGTATGTTGCTGTAGAAAGAAATAAGGAGGGTCTTGAAAAATGCTGTACATAAATAATGTTTATCATCACAATGATAAGTGCATAAGTGTGACTGTGATATGAGTCAACAAGTCAAATTAAAACTCAACACAGCATCTAAGATTGTAAAAAATACTGAATCTTTTGAAATGAGCAGTTGAAACTTGTTCTAATAAACGGGGAGGAGTGTAGCTCAGTGGTCTAAGGCGCTGGGCTGCTGATCGGAAGATCCGGATTCAAGCCCCGGTATGGCCAAGCTGCCGCCCTTGGGTCCTTGAGCAAGACCCTTAGCCCTCTGTGCTCGAGGGTTGCCGTATCATGGCTGATCCTTCGCTCTGGCACCCAACTACCCACAACAAGCTGCAATATGCGAAGAAAGAATTTCACTGTGCTGTAATGTATATGTGACAAATAAAGGCTCTTATTCTTCTAAATAATAAGCCTGCTCTAGACCATAAATCAACAGTATACGATTTGCCATATATTTGTAACCATTTTAGCATGTTAATATAATAATAATAACTTTTGAATTATGTTCTTCATCTATTTAAGTTTATGTTGATTGAGAGTTTGTGTGTGTATGTGTGTGTGTGTGTGTGTGTGTGTGTGTGTGTGTGTGTGTGTGTGTGTGTGTGTGTGTGTGTGTGTGTGTGCCCTTAACCCTCAATTATAAGTCGCTGTGGATAAGGGCGTCTGCCAAATACCTTAAATGTAAATGTTTGATACAATCTGCAATTAGTGACAAACATTGGAACACACCTTCCAGCTGCATACTGTATATGTGAGTATGATATGAGTCAGACAAACTGATAATGTAGAGATTAAAACATTATGGCTCGTGCCTAATATTATTAAATGTTGTCCAAGTAAGAAACAGTGGTTAGCCTACGACCAAGGCCCGTGTGGTCCGATCCAACTGTTAATGCTTAATGGTTCAGGACAATTTTGACAGAAAAAGGGGGAACAACACATAGGCAGTGTAGGGAAGGTTATTTTGGAAATGTAATAGATTAAAAATTAGAAATGACCCTATACAAAATGTAATAAGTAGTGTAACTTTTTAATTACTTTAGAAAAGTAACTGATTACATTTGATTACATTCATTTATCCACTAGTAATTTCTGTAATTAACATACTAAGGAAAAAAAATTCAAACCCAAGCAGCTTATATTTCTCGGAGACATTTGAGACATTCAGAATTAAATTGTTGACAGTGGACGACATTTTTGTTGAGCATGGGGGGGGTTAGGGTATGTTCAAGATTGGTAATCTTTAAGATTTTCAAAAGCAAGTGTAATCTAATTACATATTTTTTTCTCAGTAACTGTAAAGAATTACTGTTACTTTTATTTTGTAATTAAATTATTTATTGCCGTTACATGTAACTAGTTTCTCCCCAGCACTGCACATAGGCAGGTGGTCATAATGTTATGCCTGATCGATGGCCATAAATTCATTGATCCCAGTATATCGGCATTTCATCATAGTCACGAAATGTACATTTACAACATTTGGCAGATGCCCTTATCCAAAGCCATTGAGGGTTAATGGCTTTGCTGAAGGGCCTACTATTGGTTGCTTGGTGGTGGGATTGGAACTGACAGTCCAGATGCCAATGCTTTTACCACTGTGCTCCCACCCCCAAGTGTAATGCAATCTATTGACTTGTTTTTCATGTCTCTGTTTTTCATGTCACTGAGCTCAACTTTCTATGTAATGTATTTTAGTAGGAAGCATTTGTGTTTTTTGTTCTTGTTTGTTATTGATTTGATGTTGATTTTGAGATATTGGGGGTCACATGGATGTTGAGTATTATAGTGATCTGGTGTGTTTAGTTGCTGTCTGCCTCACTTTCATTAATCACTCAGGTTTGTGGTGGTGAGAGTGACTGTTTGTTTACACATCAGGAAGCTCTCATGTCTGTGTTTCCCCCTGATTCTCCTTTTAGTGTCGCTGTTATAGTTAATCGTGCCGGAGTCCATTGAATTGAATTGAGATATAGCAAGATGGACGCGGTTGTGCTGAGTGGCACGACAAAAGACAGAATTTCATTTTCATAAACATTTTTTTGTATGTTTTATAATCGACTGAAAAAACTCAATTTGAATTTGATAGCTGGATCATTTAACATTTAAGGCATTTATCAGACACCTTTATTAGTCTTTACTGTCTCATGTTGTCTGTTCTACACTGTTTTGTTTTGATCTGTTTGCACGAGGTTGCAACTTTATGTGACTAGGACGATTCTAGTCCTCAACTCAACTGAAAAAATGCTGTAAATAAAGAATGCTTTGAAAAATGCTTATGCTTTTAAAAAGTCTTCATTATTTACTTTCATCAATGAACAAAATGCAGTGAATCAATAAATATAATATTTGGTGTGAACACATGTTTGCCTTCAAAACAGCAGTAACACTTCTATGTACACTTACACACAGTGTTTATGAAGGAACTCGGCTGGTCGGTTGTTCCATCTTGGAGAAGTAAACACAGATCTTCTGTGGATGTCGACGTTCTCACATCCTTCTGTCTCTTCATGTAAATCCCACACACACTCCATGATGTAGAGATCAGAGCTCTGTGGGGGTCGTGCATCACTTCCACTACTTCTACTTCTTCTAAACGTCACTCACAACAAATATTGATTTGATTTCCATTTTTCTTTTGTTCACTCACTTTGCATTTTTTAAACTGACAAAAAATTGTAAAACATTATTTATATTTCTGAAAGCATTCTCTGAATTCTCGTTTTTTCACACCTGCCTAATACTTTTGCACAGTACTGTATATAGTTGAAATCAAAGTAAATACCTCTTGACTTGATATGACTAATCCCCTGCTAATAATATTGTGACCTAAAGATACTCTCAACATGCAAGGCCCTTTCTATAATCTGGATGTTTGTGTTCACACTTAAGACTCTTAGTCACATGTGTGCGGGATTTTTTAAAGCGCCAAATCTTCAGAAGGAGCTGGGAAAATGATTTCCATTGATCAACACATAATTTTAGAACCTAAACAAGAATTAATGTGGGAATAATAACCAGTAAAGAAAATCCTGAGGTATGGGGAAGAACATGCAAACTCCACTCTCATATTTGGATTTTCTCATAGAATTTTTAGATTTCATCCCAAATCTTGCAGCTTTCATTAAGCACATTAAGTTGGTGACTTTAACCTACATTTTGATCATCAGGAATCTGCCTTAAGAACAGCAGTCTTAGATTCAATCAAAATGTTATAGGAATCACTCCTAGTGGGATACACTCTTGATTTAATATTAACATTTGGATTAGATCTTAAAATTCTGTACGAATTCCACAGTCTGAAGCTAATTCAGATCACAAACTTATCTCCTCTGAAAGCTGCCTCAGTCATAGTTTAAATGCTTCACCGCGTTAAAGGTCTCATGTCAACTACTGCATCAAGTTATTGACATTAATTAGATCAAGACACCGCAGAGCTCGACTGGACATTCCAATAGACACTAGATTAAGTGCCCCCTCCCCCATAAAAGAAAAATTTGCACCGCGGTATAATGATGATACGCACAACTTAAAACAGAATGTTCAGAAACTGGAAGGTAAATGGTGTCAAAACCATATTTTTAAGATGTTTCAAGTTTGAAACCGCCTGGAAAGAAAACCTTCAGATTATAGAAAAGCTCTTAGTGCTGCTAGATCAGCATATTTTACTCCCATCATAGAAAACATAATCCTAGATTTTTATTTTGTATTGTCACTAACAGGGAATAAAAGTACTGAATGTACACACTATCACTATTTAGCAAAGAAACTAGCAAAGAAACACAGCCCTGATCCAATGATCCAATAGGAAGTGTACACCATATCACTTCTTATTGGATCAGGGGTGTGTTTCTTTGCTAGTTTCTTTGCTAAATAGTGATGATTTTATGAACTTGTCAGTAATACAATTGAAAAATATCAGGCAAAAATAGAGACTAATGATTTAGGATTATACAGACTCTGATTTATGTGATAATCTTGTTGATACCAGTACAATTATAATAGATTACATAGTTTTACTTCTATTCACGAGGGTGAATTCATTTCATGTATTTCCCCTGCAAAACCAATTTTCTTACCTCAGTAGTCAAAGCACGCTGCACCGGGACCGTATGTGGCTCTTTCATCCCTCTAATGCAGCTCCCGGTGGCTTTTGAAAATAATTAACGAGAATTTAATTAAAATGTGTTTTATTTTAGTTTGTTAATTTTTAAAATGAGGGGGCACGGTGGCTTAGTGGTTAGCACGTTCCCTCACACCCCAGGTTCGATTCCTGTCTCGGCCATGTGTGTGTGGAGTTTGTGCATGTTCTCCCCGTGCCTCAGGAGGTTTTTCTCCGGGTTCTCCGGTTTCCCCCCGGTTAAAAAACATACAGTAGGTTGATTGGCACCTTGGAAAATTGTCCCTAGTGTATGAATGTGTGTGTGTGTGTGTGTGTGTGTGTGTGTGTGTGTGTGGGTGTGTGTGAGTGTGTCCTGTGATGGGTTGGCATTCCATCCAGGGTGTTTCCTGCTTTAATACCCATAGACGTCTAAGATACGGCACAGACTCCCCGTGACCCGAGGGAAGATCGGATAAAGCGGTAGAAGATGAATGAATGAATGAATTTTTAAAATGTAATTCTAAATTTGAATTATGTTGATCTTATACCATTTCATTAAAACATGGTACAGTTTTTTGTCGCCCTGTATAGCATCACAACTGACAATGTCATCCAGGGCGCGATTTCATGAACTGTCCGAATCCAGGTGGTCCAACTTTGGAGAATTCTAATTACATTTACCGTGCATGATCAATATTTGTATTGCCTTTGTTGGTGGTTTTATTTCGGTTCATATTGACAGCTGACTGCCGGTGCCAGGAAAAGGACGATGGCACACAGAGAGAGGACACCATTTTTAGTTATTTTTTTAACTGCCGGTGGATATTTTAAATTCGCCATTTTTTTCATGAATACAAGAAGGACTCAAAAAGACATTGAGTATTTTACTTGAAAGTAATCTTCAACCCAACAACTTTTTTTTTAGTTAAAATGTTTTCGTTGAATGCAGGAATGTCATTGCGTTTTCTCTGCAGTCCTTCATTGATTTCATAAATGCAACACATGATAGTTTAGTTTATACGTAATATAAAAAATCTTATATGCAGTGTTATTTCATTTTACATGCCAAAAGGGTCTTGTGGCTCCCGGTGTTTTCTTTACAGTGGGAAAACACATCCAGATGGTTCTTTGAGTGGTAAACGTTCCAGAAGTAATTAAACCTCTTCTAGAAATAATAAACGCTTCTATCAACACTTCTATCAACACTGTCAGCTCTCCAACTACAGGCCAATATCAAACCTCCTCTTTATCGCCAAGATTCTAGAAAAGGTTGTAACTGTTACGTTCATACCTACTGAGGAAAAGCAGTTTTGAAGTGTATCAGTCAGGATTTCAGCCTCACCATATTCACTTCTTATTGGATCAGGGCTGTGTTTCTTTGCTAGTGTTGCTTGATCTGACACCATCGATCGCAATCTCCTACTTACTAGACTAGAACAGGGAACAGCTTTCTCCTGGCTTAGATGTTATTTGACTGATGGTTATCAGTTTGTAGATGTAAATGGTGAGTTCTCCACACCCTCTGAAGTAAAGTTTGGTCTTTAACAAGGATCCGTCTTAGACCCCCTGTTTTTTCGTTATCAATGTTGCCTCTGGGTGAATCTATAAGTAAACATGGTATTAGCTTCCACTGCTATGCTGATGATACAGCAAAACCAGATGTTTCAGCAAAACCAGATGAAAGTGATCAGCTTAACAACATTGAGGAGTGTGTATAGGACATTAAATAAAATTCCTTCTGCTTAACTCACACAAAACAGAGGCAGTTTTACTAGGACCACATGCATCTAGAAGTAAAAGTTAGGATTATGTAGCATATTTGGATGGTATTTCTGCTTTAGTGTTTACAGCAGTCAAAGGCCTTGGTGTGATTATTGACGCTAGTCTTTCCTTTGAGGCACATGTGAATAGCAATACCAAGATCGCCTTCTTTCACCTTAGAAATATTGCTAAAATTAGAAATATGATATCATTACAGGATGCAGAAAAACGAGTTCATGCTTTTGTTACATCTCAGTTAGATTACTGTAACTCTCTACTGTCTGATTGTTCTAGTACAGGAGTGACCAACTAGTAGGAGGCTAAGAGCCACTTTTTTTTCTGTGTTACTGCAAAAAGCCACATCATACACATGGGTACACATGAACATCATCCAACTCCCATTGATGCATGTTATGTGAAAGCTCCTAAAGAGCAGCATGAAACTAGTTAAAGAGCCGCATGAGGCTTGGGAGCCACGGGTTGGCCAGGCCAGTCCTAGTAAATGCATAAATAAGATTCAGTTATTCCAGAACACAGCAGCAGCACCTGTCCCTCAGGGGCATGTTTAACTCAACAGAAATAGAAAGAGAGAGATAGAGAGAGAGAGAGAGAGAGAGAGAGAGAGTGAGATAAATTTTTGAGTGTCCATATTGAATAAAAGTTAAGGACACTGTGCAGTTGCGGCAATACTATCTATATCAGAATAACTAAAAGGGAGAGGCAGAAGGTAACACAGATATGAGGGATGTCTGTGAGAGTGGGGTTACGACACCTCACAGATATCCCAGTTCTCTAAATCCTCTATATCCATGATCCCTCCAGATCTGCTCCTTGATACTGAAACTGTGTCTGTATCCCCAACACTAATTGGAAGGTTGTTCCATAACTGTGGGGTTTTGTAGGAGAAAGCTCCGCCCCCTGCTGTACTCTTCATTATTTGAGGTACCAATAAATAACCTGCACCTTTTGATGTAAGTAGTCGTGGAGGATCATAATAGTACAGAAGTTCACTCAGAGTATTTTAATAGTATTTTATAATCAATATGGGATTTATCCAGTGTAGACTAATTAAAACAGGGTGATGTGGCGATATTTTCTAGATCTGGTAAGGACTCCTGCTGCTGTGTTCTGGAATAACTGAATCTTATTTATGCATTTACTAGGACTGGCCTGGCCAACCCGTGGCTCCCAAGCCTCATGCGGCTCTTTAACTAGTTTCATGCTGCTCTTTAGGAGCTTTCACATAACATGCATCAATGGGAGTTGGATGATGTTCATGTGTACCCATGTGTATGATGTGGCTTTTTGCAGTAACACAGAAAAAAAAGTGGCTCTTAGCCTCCTACTAGTTGGTCACTCCTGTACTAGAACAATCAGACAGTAGAGAGTTACAGTAATCTAACTGAGATGTAACAAAAGCATGAACTCGTTTTTCTGCATCCTGTAATGATATCATATTTCTAATTTTAGCAATATTTCTAAGGTGAAAGAAGGCGATCTTGGTTTGCTATTCACATGTGCCTCAAAGGAAAGACTAGCGTCAATAATCACACCAAGGCCTTTGACTGCTGTAAACACAAACAGAAATACCATCCAAATATGCTACATAATCCTAACTTTTACTTCTAGATGCATGTGGTCCTAGTAAAAGTGCCTCTGTTTTGTGTGAGTTAAGCAGAAGGAATTTTATCAAGCATCTACTGTTTAATGTCCTATACACACTCCTCAATGTTGTTGGACCTGCCCAGTTGTCCCAGCATGCCTCTGGATGGTGTTCTACTGGATTGGAGGCCACTCTGCTCAGATGTTCCACATGTTCGGCCTGAGAAACTACGAAGCCACTCGGGAGCTTCGAGGATGGATTGGGAATCACAACACTAACCCATGGCTGCAGTGTACATTACATCACCTCAACATGGTTTTTCCGCCACGCCAGTAGTGCATTCGGTGTCACCCAGATGAGAACCAGACTTCACCTTGAGTCTGGTTCCTCGTAAAGTTTCTTTCTTTCCATCTCATAGAGTTTTTCCTCGCCACACTCACCACAAACTTCCTTATAAGTTACAAACTTACACTTATACATAACAATATTTTTCATCTTTGCATCACTAACTGTGTAAAGCTAGTTTGAGACAATGCACATTGTTAAAAGGGCTATACAAAAAAAAATGCATTGTTACTGTCATTTTTTAAGGTATATTAACACAACCTTGCTCAAAATCCACCTACTTCAAATTGAACAGAGACAAATGTACAGTAAGTCCCTAAATGTAACACATGTACGGATCTATACAGATTTTCTAACAGACTGATTCTTTTGAGTATTTAAATGTCATTACAATATTTACACAATAGTTCAAATGAGTAGGCTATCAGCTTTGCTCTACGCCTAACTCATTGTAATATTTTTGATTTGAATATTATTGCTGCTCTAGGTAAACACTATATTGAGGTTTTCAACAAACACACCTGAGTACACATTCTCACCCAGTACTAAGTACACACTCCGGGCTTGCCATCTTCACCAGTGCTAATTAGTATGTTTCAAAGCAAACAGTATTTTGTTTGGGCGTAAATTCCTTGAAAAATAGTACTATGATAAAACCAATCGAAAAAGTAGTCTAACCACAAGTGCATGATATTATGTGTTAATCAGAACGTAGAGATGCCCTGATTAGGGTTTTACACTTTTGATAAGATAATGATATCAGAAGACTGTGCGTCAATTGAAACCTCATTCTTGGTCTTTACAGTTAAGACGAATCAGATTACAGTATAAGGGCGTGTTAGATTAAATGTAAGCGGAAATGGCTAAATGTGTCCATGTAAGAATTTCTCTAAGAATTTCTGTGTGCCAGAACAGGGCGTTGAAGAATAAATATTTAATTTGTCCAAATATTTGCACTGAACACAGGTCTGTGCCTCCAAATTCAATAGGAGGAAACCAAATAGAAATTTTCCAAATGCACAGCTGATCCATATAATAAAATGGTGCTAAAAATGTGTCAGTTATGCTTTTCATCTTGGGATGCTTTAGGAAATTCTTTTAAGGAATCTACAATATTATGGCAGAGCAGATAATAAACATTACACAGTGATTCAGTGCTAAAACTATTCTGGGAAAGAACATTTTTTCCAGAATAAATAACATTACTCTCATTTTCTCAGTTGAGTTTTTGAGGATGGAGTGCATTGTTCAGGAGCTAGGCAGTGGTGTCCTAACGGAGCTAGGATGGGAACTTACAAGCTTCCAATCAGAATTCCAATATCTTAACGACTCAGCTCCCTCTTGCCTGGTAAAATATTCATCATTCATTCATTCTATCGCTTTATCCGATCTTCCCTCGGGCCACGGGGATCCTCTGTCTATCTCAGGCATCTTTGGGCATCAAGGCAGGATACACCTTGGATGGGGTGCCAATCCATCTCAGGGCACACACACACATACGCACATTCATATTCACACACTAAGGGCAAAACCGAAGAACCCGAAGAAAAACCCCTGAGGCACGGGGAGAACACACACACCCACCCATGGAGGAGGTGGGAATCAAACAACCAACTCTAGATGTGTGAGGCGAACGTGCTAACCACTAAACCACCATGCCATTCAGATAAAATAAAATATTATTATTATAATAGCAATATATTATTCTTATTATTCTTAATATTTTTTATCATTGTTATTATTATTATTATTATTATTATTATTATTATTATTATTATTATTATTAGTTCATTGACTGGCCAGTCAATGTTGTATCATTCATCAATCAATAGAACTGATGTAGTGGCTTGTCAGCAAAGCCGATGCAGTAAGTACAGTAAAGTATAATGTAAGTATAAAATATTGGTAGCCGGATTACCAGCTACTTTACTGTGATTTTACAGTCTCTAATATTACCATAAACAGTATGTACAGTATAGTGCTGTATTACCAAATACTGTCTGTTACTATAATATTCTGTCATTTTGCAGCTTTAAAATGTTTTTTTTTTTTTTTTTTTTTACAGAATTGCAGTGAATTTTTTAAGGGATTTAACTCTTTAAAGTTTTCTGTTTTCTTTTTTTTCTTTTGTAAATGATTAAATAATATATAACTTTGATATATATAGATATATATATATATATATATATATATATATATATATATATATATTGCTATATAAAACTATAAACCCTTTTTAAACCAGATTTTTAAAACTTGCACACTGGGGAACTAACGCATAACACAAAGCAATCAAACGCTTTTTACATGCATACTCACACACACCTGGATCATCTTATTAACACTAATAATTCTTTCATTTCATTCATTAGATAGATACATATAACTTTATTGTCATTGCATAGGACATGCACACAGCAACCAAATGCAGTTTTAGCATCTACCAGAAGTGCAAATAGTGAGCAATGTGCAAATTGACATGAGTATATTTACAGTGAGTAATATAAATATGTAGCATATGTACAGCATTTGTAGTCTAAGTAAATATATATGTATAGCTTCTAGAATAAATATGCAAATGTATGTACAGAAATAGATAAGTAGAATGTGCAACTGTAAAAATACAAGACTAATACTGGGTGTGTGTGTGTGTGAGATACATAGTGTGAGTATAATATTATATATATATATATATATATATATATATATATAGTATATACACACTATATATATATATATATATATATATATATATATTATATATATATATATAGTATACATACACACATATATATATATATATATATATAATATATATATCATTATTCATCTCTACCGTATCCGATCGTCCTCGGGCACGGGGACCTGTGCCTACACATACATAAGGCACACCCTATGGATGCACCCACAGGGCGCACACACACACATACACACACATTCAAACTAAGCAATTTTCATGCCAATCATAACCTACCGTCATGTTTTGGCCGGGGGAAACCGGAGAACCGGAGAAAAACCTTGAGGCACGGGGAGAACACACACTCCACACACACATTTTGTGAGGCAGTCACACGTTATATATATATATAATACACACTGCACATATCCACACCACACAAAACACACACACACACACTTATCTTGTATTTTTTCAGTTGCACATTCCACTTATCTATTGCTGTACATACATTTGCATATTTTTTCTATAGAGAACACAGGGAGCTCGGGAGAGAACTAGATAGAGCTAGAGAGCAGAGACAGAGCTAGAACGAAAGCTAGAGCCAGAGAGTGATCTAGAGCGAAAGGAGCTCCCTGTGTTCTCTCCCGAGCTCCCTGCCACTTTCCTCCGTGCCTTCCTTCTCAGTTCATTTCCTACCGAGAATTTCCTTCCCTTATAGTGCCTCCTTTATTTGTGGTTGTTATTATTATTATTATTATTGTTTTTCCATTATTTGTTGCACTTTTTTCTCATTCCCGAGTTCTGGGAAGAACCTGTGTTTTTTCCATTATTTGAGTTTTTTCAGTTCCTTGTTTTTTTTCATTAAAGACAATGAACATTTATATCCTGAGTGTGTCTCTGCATCTGGTTTCGATCACCTCCCCATGGCAGACTGCTAGGGTGTCTGTTATGCTTTTGAACCGGAACAGAATGGTCCAACTAAGAAAGAAAGAAAGAAAAGAGGGGAACTTATAACAACTGAAATAAACGAGGAACAGATGGGATAAATTAGGGGGTAGGGGACATGGAATAGGGCATAGGGAGCAAAGGGCCCAGTGGCGACCCCTAGTGGTCCACGCAGTCTAAGTCCAGAGTCTGACAGTGTGTTATGTCTGGAATAAACATACATGACGTTCTGGTTCAGTTGAACAGTATTCAGGGTGGAGTTTTGCTTTTTGAGTGAGAATCTAAAACAGACCAGAACATTTATCCAGTTTGCTATTAATTTATTAATAAATTATTTAGACACTAATATAATACTGTATATTATACCCTCCGGTAGTGTTTATTTTTCATCAATGTGCATAACAGTTCAGTTAACAGAAAGTTAATGAAACATGTCCAAGCTTCCACGACAGTGAACGCTTCACCAGTTCTGGTGATAAACTGGCACCAACACATTTTCTGGCCTATTAGAAACTGATTGCTCTGTCCATGTTCTGATTGAGGTGTTTGGCAAGAAGGAGTGGCACTGAGCACAAGGAACGGCGCTGACTCAGAATAAAACACAGCCAAAAATAGCTCGATGCTTTTGAAAACCACCAAATTCGATGTGTTTGCTTCCATGTATTCTGTTGTCTGGTTAAGTTGAACGTAACAGAAATAGAATGGAAGAATCACCAATTTAATCACCAATTTCTAAACTTTTGATCAATAATCCTTTTGATGTTACTGTACTTGGTATAGAAACATGAAAATTATTATTAATAAAAAGTTTAGAAATTGGAAATACATCACATGTACATGTCAGTAAATCTCAAACTCACACACACACTTTGCACTCACTTGCACTCACTCACACACTGTTGGCTTTCATATTTGGGCCTCTTCACATCCACCCTATCAGCCTCCATCTTCTTCCTCTTCTCAGTAATAGCAACGATTTTCTTCCACTGTCGGTCGAGCTCTGCGTTCTCATTGGTCTTTTTCATTTAGCACTTATGAATAAATCTCTTTTATTCTGTCTTACTGAATGAACTGATGGGAATAAAATGTATGTTATTCATATGCTATGTTGTTTACAGTTATCAGTTCCTAACATTAGGCTTAGGAATGTGACGTGATGTCTTCTGTGTGATTCCCCTTTTGGCAAGATTAATCAGTCATCTTTTAAGAAAGCAATAATGGAGTTTTGGGAGAAACTGAGTACTGAAAAATTTTGAGTCATTGTAGTAAGAACAGGGCATGGTGGCTGTTCTCATGCATGTTCTCCCTGTGCCTCAGGGGGTTTTTCTCCGGGTTCTCCGGTTTCCTCCCCCGGTCCAAAAACATGCACGGTAGGTTGATTGGCACCTTGGAAAATTGTCCCTAGTGTATGAATGTATGTGTGTGTGTGTGTGTGTGTGTGTGTGTGTGTGGTGTGTGTGCCCTGCGATGGTTTGGTATTCCATTCAGGGTGTATCCTGCCTTAATGCCCTGAGATAAGCACAGACTCCCTGTGACCCGAGGGAAGATTGGATAAAGCTGTAGAAGATGAATGTGGTAAGAATTTCAATGGATTCATATTTGAAGTGATTTTTTTTTACTGTGTAGAAGCAAAAGTAGCAAAACGAAGACTCACTTGCTCTTTTAAGACAAGAATCTCCCAAGTTAATTCTGCCTTTCTGGTATGTTGGGGTTTATTCATTTATTTATTTCATTCATTCATTCATCTTCTACCACTTTATCCGACCTTCCTCAGGTCACGGGGAGCCTGTGCCTATCTCAGGCGTCTATGGGCATTAAGGCAGGATACACCCTGGATGGAATGCCAACCCATCGCAGGACACACACACACACACACACTCACACACACATTCATACACTAGGGACAATTTTCCAAGGTGCCAATCAACCTACCATGCATGTTTTTGGACCGGGGGGAAACCGGAGAACCCTGAGAAAAACCCCCTGAGGCACGGGGAGAACATGCAAACTCCACACACACACATGGCCGAGACGGGAATCGAAACCCGGATCCTGGCGGTGTGAGGCGAACATGCTAACCACTAAGCCACCGTGCCCCTTATTCATTTATTTATTTTATTTTACTTATTTATTTATTATAAATGAACAGAATTGGCTACAAAAAATTGTCTCAAAGAAACTATTGTGTTGTCATAGGAAACCATAGGAAAGTGGTAAGTGTGTGGTAAGCACACACATCCTTCACTTAAGTAGAAGTACAGATACTCGTGTTTTACTCAGTTTTAACTCAAGTTAAAGTAAAGACAACCCGGCTCTAACACTGACTTAAGAGTAGCCATTACCTATTTTAGTGTCACGCTGGTCATTTTCTTTAGCTGTAATACACATAATATGAGGATGAGATTCCAACTTGAGTCCGGTTCCTCTCAAGGTTTCTTCCGATTCCATCTCAGGGTGTATTTCCTTGCCACAGTCATCACCAGCTCGCTCATAAAGGACCGGAATAAAGAACTTTTACTGTATTATTTGTGTAAAACTGCTTTGAGACAATGTCCATTGATAAAAGTGCTATTCAAATAAAAAAATAACTGAGTTGAATTAATCAGACCTCAACGCACATGATATTTATATATCAATACAAAACTCATTTTAAAACAGGCATTATAAAAACAAGTAGATAAAAAAAGATGATTAGATAGATAGATAGATAGATAGATAGATAGATAGATAGATAGATAGATAGATAGATAGATAGATAGACAGATTAGAACTTTATTGTCATTGCGTAGTACAGGTACACAGCAGCAAAATGCAGTTGTCACATGTACCAGAAGTGCAAACAGTAGTGATGTGCAAATTGACATTATATATTGACAGTATATGTACAGTGAGTAATATAAATATGTGCAAATGTATAGCATTTGTAGTCCAAGTAAATATATACATGTACAGCTTGTAGAATAAATATGCAACATGTACAGCAATAGATACATGGAAAAAAACTGTTTTTGTAAAAAAGTACAAGGCTATGCCAGTGTGTGTGTGTGTGTGTATATATATATATATACATAAGAATAAATGTGCTAAGTATTATAAGAAGAGTGCCGTAGTGACTGCTAGTATTATTATGATTTTAACTGTATGCATTATACAGTATTATACATAATACAGATATTATACCTTCTTATACTAGATTAATTTATTACTTTCTTATTCCCCACACAGACAAATGGTCATTACTTTTCAAGAGATATATTAATTAACTTTATTAACATTATAATGACTTTTTTTATATTAATTTCTATTCAAAATCAAAACATTTATATTAATGTGTGAACTGTGTGTTTCTGACTGTTGAGAAGTCCAATGTCAGGTTTCATTCCTGTCACAGTCTCACAGTGAGTCAGTGAGATCTCATCTGAGATTTCATCAGTGTCATGCATAATAAGGTGGGCGTTGGCGGACGTCAGGAGAAGGCTTCCTGAAGCATGAGACTGTGGGTGTGTGAAATGAAATGAAAAAAATAGTAAAAAATCTAGTCTGAGATAAAGAAAAGGCACATATCGAATAGAAAGGCGTGACTCCTGCATTACTGTGGTGATTGGTCTGTCATTCCGACAGGCGTGGTGTGATTGGTGTTTCCTGGATCGGTCACGACCGAAGCGATTCCCAAATTTAGATACCGAACGTTTAATACCGAATGTTTGAAAGTGAACTGTTGTTTGTCTCTATTGTCTCCTATGAATCCGTCACACACATGGAACCTGGAGTTTGCATGTTCTCCCCGTGCTTCAGGGGGGGTTTTCTCCGGGTTCTCCGGTTTTCCCCCCGGTCCAAAAACTCGCACGGTAGGTTGATTGGCACCTTGGAAAATTGTCCCTAGTGTATGAATGTGTGTGTGATTGTGAGTGTGTGTGTGTGTGTGTGTGTGCCTGCAATGGGTTGGCATTCCATCCAGGGTGTATCCTACCTTAATGTCCATAGACGCCTGAGATAGACACAGACTCCCCGTGACCCGAGGGAAGATCAGATATATCAGTAGAAGATGAATGAATGAAAGTATGTCTCTGGCATTATTCAAAGGGCCGGATCAAATGTGGGGGCAGGCCGTAGTTTGGGGACCAGTGGTGTAAGGAGTATATATAGTACCTTGGTGTATGTGATATGTACACTGTATGTACAATTGTACAGGAGTTATATAGATGCCTCTGTTCTCAGTCATATTTACATCACTGACTCCCTCTGTGGGGCTACCGGTGGCGTATGGTTAGCCGTTCGCCTTCACACCGCCAGGAATCCGCGGTTTCGATTCCCGTCTCGGTCATGTGTGTGTGGAGTTTTGTGCATGTTCTCCCCGTGCCTCAGGGGGTTTTACCGGGTTCTCCGGTTTCCTCCCCCCAAAAAACATGCACGGTAGGTTGATTGCCTTGGAAAATTGTCTGTGTATGAATGTAATGTGTGTGTGAATGTGTGTGAATGTGTGTGTGTGTGTGTCGCGATGGGTGCTTGCCATCCAGGGTGTTCCTGCCTTAATGCCCATAGACGCCTGAGATAGGCACAGGCTCCCCGTGACCCGGGTATCGGATAAAGCAGAAAATAAGTGAATGAATGAAATTACTTCCCCTCTGTCTCATCACATTAACCAGACTTCTTGTGCTTCTGCGTTGCTTGTTGTTTTCTTCATAGGGTAGCATAAGTGACACACCTGTGCTAGATAGTAGATCATAAATCTGATAAAACTTTAAAAAGTTTCATGTAGTCTTTTTCATACAGTGCATTGTAATTCACATCATGGACTGTCTGTAAAAAATAGCTTTGCATGTCCATGCAGAAGCAGCATTATTAGGTTTATTAATGATATGATGTTAGTAAATTGTACTTGATGACACACCCGGCCCAAAAAATCCTTGTCCAACAGGATCAAGGACAAACTGTAGAAATGTTTTGAATTCTTTCTACACAAAACAATGTTAAATACTTCTGTCTCTCTTGATAGTTTCCACTTTTGTTGTCATGAACATATTTCATATTAAAAACACCTTACACACACACACACACACACACACACACACACACACAAAACACTTTTTCTAATCTACAAGGCTTAGATGCAAGAGTAGGTGCAAAGGTGACATGAGAAGTTTTTAAATATATAAATATAATTCATTCATTCATTCATTCTACCATCTTCTATCCATCTTCCCTCGGGTCCGGGGATCTTTCTATCTCAGGCGTCTATGGGCATTAAGGCAGGATACACCCTGGATGGAATGCCAACCCATCGCAGGGTACACACACACACACACACACACACACATTCATACACTAGGGACAATTTTCCAAGGTGCCAATCAACCTACCGTGCATGTTTTTGGACCGGGGGAGGAATGGGACCGGAACCGGAGAACCCGGAGAAAAACCCCCTGAGGCACGGGGAGAACATGCACAAACTCCACACACACATGGGCGAGATGAGAATCGAACCCGGACCCTGGCGGTGTGAGGCGAATGTGCTAACCACTAAGCCACCGTGCCCCTATATAAATATAATCTGTAATGTAAAACTGGTTATTGTTGTGCCCAAAAACAGTCTAGAAGAGAATACTGTGTATTCTATTCAGTAGATTTAGGGGTTCATATCTCATCTTATTCAGAGGATTTATTAGAATAAGATACACATGAATCAAGAACACTTGTTGATTCTGCGTGCACATGCAGAGCAAAACAGACTCCTCTGCCAAAGTTTGGTCATCTCACACCGCACTCACAATGATTTATTTCCAATGACAGCACAAGACTTCCTTTTACAATTTGTTTGCTTCGTAGATATTTATGTTATAAATCTGGCCGAGCTTGGAGTTCTGCCAAAAAGCTGAGTGTGTGTGTGTGTGTGTGTGTGTGTGTGTGTGTGTGTGTGTATGTGTGTGTGTGTGTGTGTATGTAGCCTTTTTTTATACAGTTATATTGTAATTCACATCATAAACTATAACCTGGTCTATAAGCAAAAGGAATGTAAAAGGAAGTGTTGTCATAGGAAACTAATCAACCACAGTGAGGTGGGACAGACCTGTAGTGCCGACACAATCATCCGTGTAAACCTGTTCGGAATATTTCAGGGTGTGTATGTGTCTATTTATGTTTATTCAAATACGATACGATAAAAGATCCCAATAGTAAATGTACAAATTATGGCAGTATCCACAAACTTAAGCAATAAGACATGCAGTGAATACTTTTAGTTTAAAATTAAAAAGTCAAATGAAAGGGTTTCAAAAGATTATGGTTAGATTATAAAACTTGAAGTGCTTTTTATGCCAATTTATTAAATTATACAAATACAAAGCCAGTGTACGTAGGAATTATAGCAACAACGTGGATTTGAAGTTCCAAAAAATTGTTAAAAGAAATATCCAATAAAGCAAAGTGGCAAATGTAATTAAAATAAAGAATGCAACTGTAAAACTATCTAAATACATTATTACAATAACACAAGTTTATTGTCTTAAGAGCTTTTTTTGAGTTTTTTGAGGCTTGATTTTATTGCAAAACATCCTTTTAAAAAATGAATAAGGGAGTTTGATTAATGAAATGTCTACGATTAATATGACATTTGGCAAAGCAGAAATAAGAGAGTAATAATAATGTACTCATCATATTTGAATTTTTTTCCATATTATAGAATACAAACATCACACCTTTAAAGAATATAGAGAAATACAAAAGCAAGGTACAGTGTATAAATCTAGAATATTCAGTATAAAATAAAGACCATTACACATTAGACAAAAAAGAACAGATCATGTCTACAATGACCAGGCATAAGATTATGACAACGTGCCTAAAATCAT
>JACRUU010000005.1:4059103-4061603 GCA_030449085.1 Kryptopterus vitreolus | reverse complement strand
ATGAATGAATAGATAGATAGATAGATAGAGAGAGAGAGAGATAAAGATAAAGACTTCATATTAGTCAAAGCATCTCATACCATCTGTCAAGCGAGTTGGTGAATTTGACCAGCTGTTTGCTCTCTAGTAGTTTAGTATTCATTTCACCCGGAACAAGTCTATTCCTGCTCAAACCATTACGCTTCCGCCTCCATGTTTGGCTGTAGGTTTGAGTTTGTCTTCTAACATTTTCTATGTTTTAGAAAAGTTCTTCTGTTTGTGTAAAAATGTCACATTTTGACTCGTCTGTCCCACAACGTTCTTTCCAATCATTCACTGTTCAACTGTATTGTATACGAATAAAAGTAACATTCAAGAGTCAGAATACTTTTGACATACACTGTATATGTGTATATTTCAGCAGTATTTTTTTCATCTGTCTGTAAATTCTCTATCAACATAATCAGATAATCACCGGTTACAAGAACGACAACCAAATAAAGGAACTAAAATGGCAATTGCAAAACACACTGACACAGGAAGTGAACATTGCCAACTGGAAGTTAGTTTGATTATTAGATCATTATAATGAAATTGTTAACGCGTTGTACAGTTAAAGCCAAATTTTTAATATTATTTGACATATACACATGTAGGAAGCTATGGTCAGAGTGCAGGGGCAACGAAGATGCAGCATGCCGCATCACAGAGGGTTGAGGGTCGTCTTCACAGGCTTAAATCCCTGATCAGTAACCAGAGCCTGAACAGAGCCTTAATCACTGAGATATCACTTCCCCTGATTTGTCAAATTTGTTTAAAAAAATATTCTCTCTGCGAAGCCCAGTTTGTTGTATAGTTAAAAGAGAAAGTTGTGAACTCTTTGGGATTACTTGTATTTCTTCATAAAATGGTCATAAAATGTGTTCTGATCTTCATCTAAGTCACAACAACAGAAAAACACAGTCCGCTTAAACTAATACCACATAAACATGATATTTTTTCATGTTTTTATTGAACACAACATGTAAACATTGACAGTGCAGGGTGGAAAACTTATGTGAAACCCTTGGCTAATGACTTCTCACAGAGCTAATTGGAGGCCGGTGTCTGCCATCCTGGGGTCCAATCAATGTGGTGCGATTGGATGTGTTGATTAAAGCTGGCCTGCCCAATAAAAAGCACACACCAGTTTTGAGTTTGCTGTTCTGAAGAAGCATTGTCTGATGTGAACCATGTCACGCACAAAATCGCTCTCAGAAGATCTACCATCAAGAATGGTTGACTTCCATAAAGCTGGAAAGCTACAAAAATATCTCCAAAAGCCGTGATGTCCACGTGTCCACGGTAAGACAGACTGTCTACAAATATGGAGAAAGTTCAGCACTGTTGCTACTCTCCCTCTGCGTGGTCGTCCTGTAAAGATGACCGCGAGAGCACAGCGCAGAACGCTCAATGAAGTGAAGAAGAGGAGGAAGGACCAAGGAGGAAATCACTGCTGTCCAAAAAAAACAATGCAGCACGTTTAAAGTTGGCCAAAGAGCACCTGGATGTTCCACAGCTCTACTGGCACAATATTCTCTGTACAGATGAAATCAAAATTGAGTTGTTTGGAAAGAACACACAACGCCATGTGTGGAGAGAAAATCTATAACACGCCAACATCAAAACCTCATCCCCACTGTGAAATACGGTGGATGGAGCATCATGGGTTGGGGCTGCTTTGCTGCGTCAGGTCCTGGACGGATCGCTGTCATCGACGGAAAAATTAATTCCAATGTTTATCAAGACATTTTGCAGGAAAACCTAAGACGGGTGATGCAACAGGACAATGACCCAAAGCATAGAAGTAAATCAACAACAGAATGGCTTCAACAGAAGAGAATATGCCTTCTGGAGTGGCCCAGGCAGAGTCCTGACCTCAACCCGATTGAGATGCTGTGGCATGACCTCGAGAGAGCGATTCACACCAGACATCCCAAGATCATCGCTGCACTGAAACAGTTTTGTAAAGAGGAACGGTCCAGAATTTCTCCTCGAGACGTTGTACAGGTCTGATCTGCAACTACAGGAAACGTTTGGTTGAGGTTATTACTGCCAAAGGAGGGTCAAGCAGTTATTAAACCTAAAGGTTCACATACGTTTTCCACCCTGCACTGTGAATGTTTACATGTTGTGTTCAATAAAAACATGAAAAAATATAATGTTAATGTGGTATTAGCTTAAGCAGACTGTGTTTTTCTATTGTTGTGACTTGGATGAAGATCAGAACACATTTTATGAAGAAATACAAGTAATCCCAAAGGGTTCACATACTTTTTCTTTCAACTGTAAGTCAGGTATGATACCGTGTTCTGTAGAGCAGACTGGGTTAAGCGCCTTGGTGGTGTTTGGTCTTGAACCTTACAAGTACACTATAATAGATAGACACATGGGCTTGCATTGTGACGCTACTCCCTGTACTTTTATTTATATATATATATATATATATATATTATATATATATAAATATATATATATATAT